>CM060949.1:37584805-37606479 GCA_030765055.1 Mantis religiosa | reverse complement strand
CCTGTGACAGACGAACTGGTGGATTGTACTTGTGTGCGCTACGTAATTCTATGTAATCGGTAAGTGTTCCAACTGTAATTCGGTGGAAATAAAGAAGATTTTGTGCTTGTGCAATTGGACTTTAAATTTCACGAACCCACAATGTCACATTATTATTATTATTATTATTATTATTATTATTATTATTATTATTATTATTATTATTATTATTATTATTATTATTATTATTATTATTATTATTATTATTATTATTATTATTATTATTATTATTATTATTATTATTATTATTATTATTATTATTATTATTATTATTATTATTATTATTATTATTATTATTATTATTATTATTATTATTATTATTATTATTATTATTATTATTATTATTATTATTATTATTATCATTATCATTATCATTATCATTATCATTATCATTATCATTATCATTATCATTATCATTATCATTATCATTATCATTATCATTATCATTATCATTATCATTATCATTATCATTATCATTATCATTATCATTATCATTATCATTATCATTATCATTATCATTATCATTATCATTATCATTATCATTATCATTATCATTATCATTATCATTATCATTATCATTATCATTATCATTATCATTATCATTATCATTATCATTATCATTATCATTATCATTATCATTATCATTATCATTATCATTATCATTATCATTATCATTATCATTATCATTATCATTATCATTATCATTATTATTATTATTATTATTATTATTATTATTATTATTATTATTATTATTATTATTATTATTATTATTATTATTATTATTATTATTATTATTATTATTATTATTATTATTATTATTAAAAATGTGGCGTTCCGTCACAAAATTACAGTTTTGTAAATCATTTCGCATCTCTTAAGAGACATTTTCTAATTCTGGTCTTTGATTTATACAGCAAGTATGAATATATTTTGAACATTAAAATCCAGTACTTAATTCCTGAAAATATCAAAAGTGCTTTGCGACCGTCACAGGTATCACACATATTTTCTCAAAGAAGTCGTTAGTTTTACAAAAATGCAAATTAGCAATGCCATTTCTAAGTTAGAATTCATTTGAAACTATAGCAAGAGCTACTTTTGCCCAAACCAAATGTGCTATTTAGGAATAAACTGCAGAAGAACAAACGTTTATGGGTTAGATAAAATTTACGGTGAACCGAAATTATGCGTTATAAGAAATTTAAAAATAGTGATACTATCAACATATCCATTGCCCGATAAAATCACTCATTATCCACTTCGATAAAACTTCATTGAAGCGGTAAGAAGCAGAAGTTGCTAAGTCACTGTTTCAAAATTGTGCAGCAAAGCAGCTCAAAGCTTTCAAAAGTAATTTTAAATATCAAAATTGTAATACAAATGAAAGAATTTTATGTGATAGGTCCGTATGCAGGTACAAAGTGCTGTGTTGAAGTGTTTCTCAGTGTGACAGGATATTTTATTATTAGGACTTAACAACTTTTAATTTAAAATGGAAAAAGTTGTTAAGTCACTTGACTCAATAGCTTCTGATTCTTAGTGTTACAGTTTTTTTTTTCATTATACAATATTATAATATGTAGCCATGGATAAACTATTACTTTACTTTCACCAATACATCTCTACTATGGACTAATCCAGTATGCACTTCATGGATTGACATACAACATTGTCATCAAAACATCACTCTATCTCTACTACATCATCTTCTACGTCACTTCCATGTGTCATTGTGTCATAAAATGTAGTACCTTCTGGCAGAGTGACGTGTTCCAGTAGTGAACGAACATCGTAATATTTTGTCTTCTTAATCTCCCGAAGCCTATCTGGTGTGTTTTTCGCACTATCACATGCCTTGTGTAAGTCTTGCCAACTCACTCCTCTCCTTAAAAGAAACTGGGGACGACAAAGTGAGGAAGACATTGTGTGACGAACTTCTGGTACACATCCTCTTTGGGAATACACATCCCGGATTAAAGTGAATTCAGGAACACTTCTTACAAGGGCATGGTCGAGAGCATCTTTAAGTCAAAAACTTCAATAACTAGAGTGTCATCATGTTTCTCGTTATCGGTCATTGGACGTTTGGCATGGAAAATATCATTGGGCTATTGCTATAGTGAATCTTTGATCAGTTTCACCCATGTGGAAGGGACTAAGACTTTATCCATTGATCGCCTCTTCTTCTCAATATTGCCAAAAATTCTGTCAACAGGCATGAAAGAGTGCCCTGGTATTGGGAGGTACAGATAAACTTTCTGAAAGTGCACTTGAGGAATGTCTAAAAATGTCTAATGTCTAAATGTCTAATCTAACATGTATCAACAGCTGATATCAAAGAGCTTGGTGACACAGTGTAGTTGTACTACCAATCGGCTAATGCGCCAACTACATGACTTAACAACATCTAACTCGAAAAGGCTGACTTAACAATTTTTATTTCTGAAATTGATGGCCATTCAGAATGCCAGGGTCATAATATGTTCGACCTAACAACTTCTGATCCACAAATATTTTAGCGCTATTACAGAACTGGTATTTAGAGTGCTTATTGTGTGTTCCACAGGATTTCTCAAAAACATTCACTTAACAACTTCTGAATCTGAGTGCTTCAATTTTAATAGACAATCGAAGGCATATAGTGGGTTGAGTTAATTTTACTGACTTAAATGTATTAAAATAAAAAATCGAAAATATGTATTTCTTCCCTAAATCCGGTTATATTAAAAGGGAAATAGAACATACTTGCCTTCCTACGTGTTTTCAAAATTAGTTATTTATCAAATATATCATATTATTATAACTGCGCCACGAATTTCAAAATTAATAGACCAGGCATGCCAATTTGTAGCCCGCGATGTGGTTTTTCTACCCCCCCCCCCCATTTCTCCGTGTGTTGCGGGTAGTTCGACTTTGCACATTACTAAGAGAATAGAAGCTCCTTGGAAAGTGGGCAGATCCAAACACAAAGCAGAGGTTAAACATCATGTTCCCTCCAATAGCACCCGTGTTCTATAAATTTAAATACTTTATTTCATAAATAGTATTTTAAAAATAAATTAATGATATGCTTCCACCCCTAACATCCCTTAAAAGCAACTTTGAAACCGTGACGTAAGAAGTGAGGTCTTAATGTTCCCATATACTAAAAAGGACGAACATTGCTTTTGTACACGGTGTAGTAAACTTTTTTTGGTACAATGAGTAGAGGTTTATCATTGAAATCTATGGATCATTCATTTAAAATTAGTGGATATTCTGTGCATATAGTTTTTATGTAAAATGTAGTTAAATAGGTTAGAATGTGTAGTGCAAATGCTGCTTTGAGCCGGAATAATAGGATGCATATTAATGGCAAATTGCAATAACTGCAATTGCAAATAACATTAAAAATTTATTGGAGCTGTGTAAAGAGAAATATGTCCAGTAAAACTAGATAAAATTATATCTAATATACATTTATACATAAAATTGCTGAAAATATTTTGCAAATATATACATACTGCTGAATGAGAGGTTTCATAAACACATATTAAGAACTAAATCTTTTAGGTCTTAATTTGAATGGAAACCAAACTTACTGGTTTTAAAATATACAATTTCGGAAAAATTCCTATTCAGAAATAGCTCAAGAACAACTCTGCACTTGGAAATGAAAAGTAAGAGAATAAAGTTTTAAGTACTACTTCTGAAAATTATACAAGTAGGTAATTAGGTGGCTTACTATTACCAACATTATTTGATAGAGTGCCTGATTTTCTTGTTGACACATGTTTTTTTTCCTAGCCTAAACTTTAAAGAAGGTTACTATGCAACGATTTCTATGCATGGATGGAAGAGTATATATTTTTCGTAAAAGTATCTCGTGTGTTAGATTTACATGACTTTCTCTGCCTTCTACTTCTCTTAAGAAAGCTTATTTTTTATTTTAAATAAACATTTCTATTTTGAGGTAAGCCTTTACAAAAATAGCTATCACGCATAAACAGCTGGGAACAGTCTAATTTCTTAGATGGACTTTATACGTTTTCCATAAAAATCCATATTCCTCTATGCAATTGAGAGAAACAGCTGAATGTAGTCAGGACTTTACGAGAAGTATGGCAACTCCATTCATTTAATAACGGATATTTCGGAAATAACTTAAGCTGCAATAAAATATTTTAAATAAATTTGTGTTTTAAGCAGGGCTACACTGAAAATTCCAACTTCTATAATAACAAACCTGTCATTATTAAAATTCAGTCACATAATGAGAGTATCATTTATTAATAATTTTTTTGTGAAAATACTGTAAAAATTGAAAATGTTCTACGCGTCAAGTTTTGTTTTTGTTTTTGGCTAGTACAGAGTAATTTTAAAAGACCCACATTCTTATTATTTGGAATATTCTTGTAACATTTGTTCTAAAATATTTTCCATGTGTTAGCTCTGAAAATTTTGAAAATATCACTTTTTTTATTCCTTAACACCATATAATGTTCAAAACATGAGTATTAACAAACCAGGGGGAATATGAAGTTTCTTATTTACATATTGTAGACGTATCCTGTAAGTTTCACCAAGTTAAATAAAAAACTTTGACGCGTGAGGCATTTTGTATACTGAAAAGTGTTAGAAAAACGTTTTTAATGAAATTAAACTTCAAAGTAATGATTGTTACTTTTAACGATTGTTAAAGGTCTCTTTAAATTGTCACGTGATTGCCTAAATTGGTGCAAATGATAAAAATAGCATGCCATTTATTACTACACATCCTTAGTTATCATAAATGCCTAAAAAGAAAATTCGCCTGTTACATAACATTTACCAGTCATTACATAAAATGTACGTTTTATTTGTCATACAAATACCTTTAGATATCTAAGTAAGGTCCACTGTTCAGAATATGAAACATGCTGAAAAATTGTTTATTTAATAGATAGTTTTGAGCCGAGGAATTTCTTGAAAATGCTCAAGTTTTATCTTCAGAAACTACTGACTTCAATATCCGGCTAATTGATTAAAAGTTAATACTTCTTCCACACTAGCCGTGTGTAGGCTAAGGTTCGGATAGATTGAGACTTAAAACTTCAACGCCATAAGCGAGATTTAAAACACGAATCTTCCGGTCTCCTTCCAGTTGTTTTTAACCATTGAGCTGCCATTACCAACACGCCAGTATGACGTTGAATTCCCCAACTGTCTCGTATATTTTCAGTTAAACCACTAGGGGCTATCATATACAATCAGATACGCACCGTTTATGACGACTTACTATGCTGTAAGAACTTAAGTCCCACTCTTTATATTTACCATTATTGATTTTGTTCTTCTGCTTATGAACGTCGTAGAGGAAAGACTTACATTTGTGTCTTTCCGAGGGTGTGCAGAATTATTTTGAGAGTACATTTAAGATGCAAAAATAGTGTGTGTAAGAAAGTAATAGTTAACCAATACACCAGTCGTCGTTTGATAAAGAACAACATTTATATTATTTAAATTTGTATCGCAATTTGAAAATGTTTCGGAGGAATTAAATCTTCATGTTTGAACAAGACAAGAATCATAATACAATTAATTATTTCCGGGCTGTTTTGCCGTGGTCTGTTGGCGTAAGAATCATCAGTGGCGCGGTCGAAGTTTCCTTGCAGAGAGTTTCGCTGCCTCTTAAGGGTTCATGCCATGCCATGGCTGGCTGTATATAGCCAGAAGGTTTTTGCTGTGTGCCCACCCGTTAAGCGTTTTACCGTAGGTAAGGTAGATTTCGGGATGTTGTAGGGTGAAATGTGGGTTTTCAGATTGGTGTTATTTATGAGGTTACAAGCATGTACCTAGGGGTTGAAAGACAGGATGCAACACCTTGCACCCTGGTGTTTTTATTTGTTTTTACTTTGGGGAATAATTTTGATGCCAAGCAGCTTGGAAGAATTATGTGGAGCTCAGCTTTAGCTGCTGTTCGGATTAGCTCCTAGGTTATCTCGGATGCCCGCAAGCCATGCGGGGTAACCGGTGCTGTCTAGAACGGCGTCTAGTGGGGTCATAATCTCCCAAGGACCTGACAAGGGCGCTTCTGTGGTTGGGTAAACTTGCGTATAATTTTGATGCCTGGTGCCTAATTTCATCCTTCACGTATGGAAGACTCGAGGCCTCGTGAAGCAACCTGGTAGGAAAATAACATCCCACACAATATATAGACCTAAGTCCTCTATTCTGTGCATGTTGGAGCCATGCTAGCCAGCTGTCTGCGGTCATGCCCCAGATCTCGCAGGCGTAAAGCATAACCGGGATTACCAGCGCTCGGAAGAGGTATAACTTAATGCCAACTGGCATCGAGGTTGACCCCAGCATTGGATGCAGGGAAGCAATTGCTCCCTGTACCTTCACCGCTCGGTCCCTGATGTGTTGGCGAAAAGTCAGACCCCTGTCTAAATTAACATCTAGGTACTGGACAGAGTTGGAACACTCTATCCTCGCCTGCGGTGCCGTATGTAGTAAAAGCGGGCGTTAAACACTACACATTAACACTCTATCTTTCGACCTCGGTAGCTGAAGTTGGGACAGTCTGCGGGGGTGTGGCGCTTTGTAAAAAGTATGGCGTGGCTTTTGTCCGAATTAACGGACATCCGCCAACGCCTACACCACTGTTGTGTGAAACGGAGGTGTCTTTGTAAGGGGTTGAAGGCTCTGAGGATGTGTTTGTCTTTGTAGAACTGAAGCACGTCGTCAGTGTTATGTGCCATTTCGACTCGTGGCTCTGTTGGGAAATCTGCCATAAAGACGTTGAATAGGGTGGGGGGATAGTACAGAGACATCGGGGACTCCGCCTCTCACTGGTCTGAGTGTAGATGTTTTCCCCGCGACTGTGACTTGGCTGAAGGGTTCAGTGCCTGAGTCGTGCTATTTGTACTGGTTGTTGGGGGGATCGGAACCATATCGGAATAACACAACGCAGTGTCAACACCAGAATTAAATAACATAAGAGCAACTGCCGTCTGGGCCACATAGAAAAATCCGCAGTCGCCGAACATGCTATTGAGGCGGAAGGCGAGCATCTGATACAGTTCCAGGACACCAGCATCCTTTCTACTACAGAACATTACCACACAGGACTTCAGCGGGAGGCAATAGAAATTTATAAGCATCCTAATAATTTCAACAGAAAGGAAGAAGCCTTAAAACTCAATAGGAACTGACATCCTATTATCGAAAACAAGAAACGTCATTTAATTACCAAAAATGACGCGGACAAATCAGAGGATACCATTGCCGCACTACCCAGGCTCCGCACCCCAACAACCAGTACAAATAGCACGACTCAGGCACCGAACCCTGGACCTGGGGGTCCTCCCTCAGCTAGAATTGGCTTTCCAAATTATCCGCGAAAGCTGTGACCTTATCTTGGGGCTCGTAAGCGAGTCTCCCGCGAGTGTCATGCCTGACCCCTCTGTTCGAGGAAAGGCAGCTCCTATCCAATCACCGGTTTGGTTTTCATCATGGACACTCCACGACCCTGCAGCTACTGCGTCTGGCCGAGAGGACAGCCCTGGGATTCCAGGAAAACCTCAAGACAGTCGCGGTGCTGCTAGACGTAGAGAAAGCCTTTGCCACAACATGGCACCAGGGCCTTCTGTATAAAGTCAGGGAGGCCAACGTACCTCCTCCCTATCTCGCAGGCCACGCCGTGGCTCAGTGGTTAGACCGCTTGGCTCTCACCAAGGCGGCCCGGGTTCGATCCCAGGCGACTGCAAAGTGAGATTTGTGGTGGACAACATGGCGTTGGGGCGGGTTTTCTCCGGGACCTCCGGTTTCCCCCGCCATCTCATTCCACCGGTGCTCCATCTTCATCTCATGTATCATCAATGTCACCGCCTGCGGTGCCGTATGTAGTAAAAGCGGGCGTTAAACACTACACATTCATTCCCTATCTCGCCCTGATTAGTAGTTTCCTCAGAGACCGCATGTTCAGGGTGAGAGTGGAAGGACGGCTGTCATCTATCAGACCCATAGCCGCGGGAGTCCCGGAAGGCAGTGTACTGTCCCCGTTACTCTTTGCGGCCTACATGTCTGATTTCCCTTAGAACCACAGACTGTTACGTGCCAATATGCCGACGACGTCCTCATAATGGCACGTAACACAAACCTACGATATTGTCATCATCCGCTGCAGCGCCAGCTCCGAGCCATTGGCCGTTGGAGTGAGAAGTGGAGGATGGCCATTAGCCCCGAGAAGAGCTCCGCTCTTCTCCTGGCTAAGGTCCGAGCTGGGTGACCGGATTGGTTGCTGAGGTTGAGGCAGAGGCAAATCCCCTGGGTTCCCACTGCCAAATACCTTGGCGTCCACCTCGATCGCGGTCTCACCTACGCACCTCACGTCCGGGTCAAAGCCGGATAAGGGCACGCAGCACTAAGGCAGTTGTACCCTGTACTTAAATCCACCATGCCAACGCACCTCAAACTACGCCTGTATCGGGCGATTATACCGCCCCTGATTCTGTACGGCTGCGAAGTCTGCGGATCAGCGGTTGCGACCACTATTCGCAGACTACAGCGTGTCCAGAACAGGGCACTGCGCATGATCTACGATACCGGGCGTAGATTCCCGTCACACATCCTTCACACCTACTCCGGGGTCTCGTACATCGTGGACATGGTGCGGGAGAGATCCCGCACCATCTACGATAAGCTAGACTCCCATCCCAACATCCTGGTGAACACCCTTGGCCGTTACGACCACAGGGCTCCTCGCCGCCGACCGACCTACCGGTTCCCCAAAGATGCTTTAGGTAACTAGAACTGAACAGGGCCACATTCCCCTGACTGCAACCCCCCAAGCCCAGAAATGGGCTTGGTAAATTCAATACCTAAACACTGTTCCTTTCCCTCAAGCCTGTTAAGCGGACTGTGCTCAGATGCCTCCCAGGCAGGCGGAAGAGCGCAGCCAGCACTGGGCGCACAACCCCCCACGGGGCAACAGCTCACATAAGGCTAGACATACCACTGCCGAAGATAACCACCTGAGAAAAAGACGACTCTGTTATACTGTCCAGATAAAGCCGCAATAAGCGGCCAGGTGCTGGGCAGCAAACACTCCGTCCAGGTAAACCTGGACGACTCAACTCTTTCTGCTGGTCTTCTGCTTCTTCTGCTTCTGGTCTTCTGCATAAAGGACTTAGGTCCATCTACTCAGTAGGCCGATTCTTTCCAGTAAGTTTCCTCCATGAAGCCTCCGGTCTTCCATACGTGGAGGATGAAATTAGACGCCGGGCTACAAAATTATAAACAGTTACCTTTGCACAGAATTGCCCTGGTTAGGTCTCTTGGTGATTATGATCCAACCAGACGTCGTCGCCGACTATTCCGGGTCCCCCGCATGGCCTGCGGACATCCTAGGTAACCACGGAGCAATTCCAGCAGCAGCAAAAGCTGAGCTCCCATAATCCTGGTAGAGTTGTTGGTCTCAAAATTAACAAAAATCAATTCAAAACAAACTAAATCCTTCAAGGCCTGGGTGCTAAAGGAAGGCATTCTATCCTTCTTAGAGGAGTACTAAACTACCTCGAAATCAATCCACCATCCTCAAACAAAAACAGCCATCCTAAACCATCCCGAAAAGGAAATCCTTTCTGTGGTTAAACCCTATCCTGGGTGGGCACACAGCAACAATCTTCGGGCTAACACAGCCTGCTAGTACCTGCGATGCGATGAACCCTGGACGACTCGATTCTTGTGCTGGTCTGCTGGTCTGCTTAACCCTTCAGACGCAGCGAAACTCTCTGCAAGGAAACTTCGACCGCGCCACTGATGATGTCTACCGCTGTTGTGGACGAAACGTTTGGATGTTCTTAAGCCAACAGACCACGGCAAAACAGCCCGGAAATAATTATTGTATTATGGACTCCGGCCGTGAAAGCTTACGTTCTCTCAAGACAAGAATCATTTGTCAATTCCACAGCAATAGTTCTCAGTCCCGTTATCACGACCCTGGGAAAAAGAACTCATTGCTCCAGAATTAATGATGCGCTCACCCACACCAAGAGTTGCAGAGATATCTTCTAGATCGTCACCAAAGGTGAGAAATTCATTAGCTTCCTCCATCATCCCAGTAAGATCCTGCTACAAAATGATCGCCACAACGTGGTGCTTTTAGAACACCATCAAAGTCTACCATCATTCAGCATTTTGTAAAATCCTGCTACAAGGTTTGGCTGGGACTTAAGTACTTATAATAGTAAGTCGTCATAAACGGTGTGTATGAAAACTCCTAGTGGTTTACCGGGAAAATACCTGTCAGTTGGAGAATTTAATGTCATGCCGACATGTTGGCTTTGGTAGTTAGTTAAGAGCAACCGGACGGAGGCCGGGAGATCCGTGTTTCCAATCTTGGATATGGCACTGAATTTTTCAGTCTGATTTTATCCATCCGGCTTCATATTTATCTGGCTTTTTTATTTTGATTTACGCTGTGCACAGAGGCACAAACTCACGAATTTTTGTTTAAAATGCTTTTTGTGGATTCAGAGGACCTCGTAACACATACTTCTGATGAAATGTCAATTTCAAATATGGGGGTGGGTGGTGCAATATGTACTTTCTATAAGTACAGAAAGTAAAATCTTGTTTTTTCTTTTTTCAGAATGCAGTCTGTTTCGTATTATGAGAATCTTAGATGCAGGAATAGAACCTGACGCAGTGATATATGGAGCCACTACTGCAGTATGTTCGGTTGATGGTCTCTTTTTACCATCGAATAAAGAAGAAATATGGAGAGAGGGAGAAAAGAAATACAGCCACGCAATTACTTAACAGAAATAGAACTCCGGTTTCAAGACAGCATTTGCTTTTTTCTATTCCATTCTATATGTTGGTGAGGGTATTTCCAGAGAACAGAAATAAATTGCATCATCACTGGAAACACTGAATTAATACATCTCGTAGTGGTTTAGATAAAGCTGTGAGCACTAGTTTATTTGGGAATGTCTAATTTAAAGTTTCTGACGTATAATACATACTGATCAGAGTATGTTTTGCATATTTTTTAGGAAGATTTGAGAGATAGCAGAGGAGAGATGTCAGTCACATAAGCAGCCGAAATCTTTGAGCCACGGATTGATGAGCGGATACCTCACGTATAGTTACACAGTTTTCTTCCAACATGTCATTTTTCTCATCATATAGGCCTACGACCTGTTCCTTCCAGAAATTAGGAGTCCTTCTATCTTTGTTTTGGTCTTCCAGGTGATCTTCTTCCGTTTGCTGGTAAGTAGCCTCTTGCTATACGTGCTATTCTGTCCGATGTCATACGGGATACATGGTCATTCCATTCGCTTCGTCTTCTATCCACCCAGTCACCTATTGCTTGAATGTTTAATTGCTTTCTAATATCCTCACTTCTTATTTTATCTCTTCTTGTTCTTCCTATAATTTTTCTTAAGACGTTCATTTCATTTGTCTCTAGAATCTGTTTCGTTTTTGAAGTGTCCGCTCTTACTTCACAGGCAGAGGTGGATATTGGGCGTATTACCGTTTTATAGATTCTAGTCTAGGTTTCTTTATTTAAATATTTGTTTTTCCATATAATATCATTTATGCAGCCTGCAATTCTCGCTTGATATGTAACTTCATTCTGCAGTGGTCCCCAACTATTTAACTCAACACCCAGGTACCTTATTGCCATTACCTGTTCTATTATTTTCCTCTCTAGTTCCAATTTACATCTCAAGGGGAATTTACTTATGGTCATTGATTTCGTTTTTTGTTAATGATATTTTCATGTTATAGTTTCTACATCCAAGATAGAATCTATATAGCACTCTCTGTAAGTGATCCTCAGTGTAGGTGGTAGGCCTATATGATGAGAAGAAAAAAAAGAAGAAATGTCATTTTTCTATCATCATTTTATTTATGTATTATAAAGTATGTGGTAAGTATGTGGTATGTATTATAATGTATTCGGCTCTGCGACCAGACTAGATCTATTATGCTCCAATTGGGGCATTCCCAGGAGGAAGGGCTAAGCGAGAGGAGACAGAGGGCGGCAGACTCAAGGGGTTACAAGTGCAGAGGGCAGGTTTCCTGATATATACCAGTTTTAAACTCCCCGGCAGGCCCGTATAAAGCAGATACCCCACCAACGTGGTTCTGAAATGACCCACCACGTAGATCCGGAAATCGCCCTCCTGGAGGACGAAGTGCTTAATGGAGTATATCATCCTGCCATGCAGCGCCAAGATTCCCTCCACAATTCTTACCCTAATGTAGACCACCAGATAAGAGACGATGTGAAATGAAGGGAAGGTGTAACGAAGAGACAGGAAATTCGGAACCTGTAATTAACCTACGCAACATTCGCCTATTGACCCGGGAAAACTTCCAAAAAAAGCGAAGGACAAGTAGGTCCATGAAACCGGCGGCTGCTTTGAAAGACATCTTAGTATTTTAACTAATTACATATTAATGTCATGCCATACTGTTTTCACATATGTCATCTATATGTCTGTTAAACTATTAAATATACCACTCATATTTCCATAATCATTTGTATAGTTAATTAATCGATCATGCTGCCTTATTAATCGTTTTGATGTATACTAACACAATATAATTTAATTTTAGTTGCTAATTGTCAAAATTATATATGCTGGATCTATTTATGTCAACTACATATGTGTAAACAATTGCCTTTCTATTATTAATTATTATCATTAATTATTATTAATTATTATTGTTGTTATGATTATTATTATTATTGTTATTATTATCATCATCATCGTTGTTGTTACGGGTTTGAACCCAGGCGAGCGCAAAGTGAGTATTGTGTACAACACGGCACTGAGTCGGACACTCTCCGTGTCCTCTGAGTTCCCCCGTCAGCATTCCACCAATTGCTTCATCATTAATCATTCTTATTATTTATTTCACCCTTATACTGTTATCCACTTCCCTGGCTCTCATTCCACATTTTGGTCTGGCCGCTCAACCCTGGTTCTTCTCTCAGGTCAGTGCTTCAGCTCGCTCGCTCTGATGGAACACGAAAAACTCCTTACACCGGAATATCTTTTTATAATTTACGTTCTCCAACGTTAAGTCATATCGGACGATGAATGAGATGGGTGAAATGATGATCAAATGAATCCAGGGTCCATAGAGTTTATAAAGGAAATCCCCGATTTAAAACCTTAATCAGGTAACTAACCCGTACCGAGATTTGAAGTTGGGACCTCTTAAACCTGAGGCAGACATGCTACCGAGGCGGGAATTGGCGGTGATATAAGGGAGAAATATTATCATCATTATCATCGTCAGTAGTAGTAGTGGTGCTAGTAGAGGTAGTAGTGGTAGTCGTGGTGGTGGTGGTAGTAGTGGTATTGTTTTTTTATGTCCTCCAACGTTAAGTCATATCGGACGATGAATGAGATGGGTGAAATGATGATCAAATGACCTCATGGTCCATAGAGTTTAGAATTACTGACATTTTCAGGACAAGGGAAACCGCCGATAAGAAACCTTAATCAGGTAACTAACCCGGACTGAGATTCGAACTCGGGACCTCTTAAACCTGAGGCAGACATGCTACCGAGGCGGGAATTGGCGGTGATGTAAGGGAGAAAAATCATCATCAGCAGCATCAGTAGTAGTAGTGCTACCAGTGGTGGTAGTGGTCGTAATCGTAGTGGTAGTGGTGGTGATAGTGTTTTTTTTTTAGTTTATGTCCTCCAACGTTGTTATATCGGACGATGGATGAAATGGGTGAAATGATGCTTAAATGAGCCCAGGGTCCATAGAGTTTAGATTTACCCGACATTCGTCTTTCAGGATAAGGGTGAACCTCGGAAAACAAATTATCCAGGCAACTTACCCTGACCAAGATTAGAACTCAAGAACTTTTGAACGTGAGGCAAATATGCTACGTCTACGCTAACGAGGCGGGCGTAGTAGTGGTAGTGATGGTGGTAGTAGTAGTAGCAGTAGTAACAATAGTAGTAGTAGTGGTAGTAGTAGTAATAGTAGTAGTAGTGGTAGTGGTAGTAGTAGTAGCAGTAGTGGTAGTGGTAGCAGTAGCAGTAGTAGCAGTGGTAGTAGTAGTAGTAGTAGTAGTAGTAACAGTTGCAGTAGTAGTAGCAGTAGTATCAATAGTAGTAGTAGTAGCAGTAGCAGTAGTAGTAGTGGTAGTGGTAGTAGTAGCAGTAGTGGTAGTGGTAGCAGTAGCAGTAGTAGCAGTGGTAGTAGTAGTAGTAGTAGTAGTAGTAGTAGTAGTAGTAGTAGTAGTAGTAGTAGTAGTAGTAGTAACAGTTGCAGTAATAGTAGCAGTAGTATCAATAGTAGTAGTAGTAGCAGTAGCAGTAGTAGTAGTGCCAGTAGCAGTAGTAGTAGTGGTAGTAGTAGTAGTAGCAGTGGTAGTAGTAGTAGTAACAGTTGCAGTAGTAGTAGCAGTAGTATCAATAGTAGTAGTAGCAGTAGCAGTAGTAGTAGTGCCAGTAGCAGTAGTAGTAGTGCCAGTAGCAGTAGTAGCAGTGGTAGTAGTAGTAGTAGTAGTAGTAGTAGTAGTAGTAGTAGTAGTAGTAGTAGTAGTAGTAGTAACAGTTGCAGTAGTAGTAGCAGTAGTATCAATAGTAGTAGTAGTAGCAGTAGCAGTAGTAGTAGTGGTAGTGGTAGTAGTAGTAGCAGTAGTGGTAGTGGTAGCAGTAGCAGTAGTAGCAGTGGTAGTAGTAGTAGTAGTAGTAGTAGTAGTAGTAGTAGTAGTAGTAGTAGTAGTAGTAGTAACAGTTGCAGTAGTAGTAGCAGTAGTATCAATAGTAGTAGTAGTAGCAGTAGCAGTAGTAGTAGTGGTAGTGGTAGTGGTAGCAGTAGCAGTAGTAGCAGTGGTAGTAGTAGTAGTAGTAGTAGTAGTAGTAGTAGTAGTAGTAACAGTTGCAGTAGTAGTAGCAGTAGTATCAATAGTAGTAGTAGTAGCAGTAGCAGTAGTAGTAGTAGTAGTAGTAGTAGTAGCAGTAGCAGTAGTAGTAGTGCCAGTAGCAGTAGTAGTAGTGGTAGTAGTAGTAGTAGCAGTGGTAGTAGTAGTAGTAGTAGTAGCAGTAGTAGTAGTAGCAGTAGTAGTAGTAGTAGTAGTAGTAGTAGTAGTAGTAGTAGTAGTAGTAGTAGTAGTAGTAGTAGTAGTAGTAGTAGTAGTAGTAGTACTTTCGTTTTTATAAGCAAAAATCAGAGACCAAATGGAGTGTGACATCCTGTATATGGGATACCTGTGAGTTGATAATAATTACAAAGAGTCGCATGATTGTTGCACAGTAAATAAATAACGGATATATGTAAACCTTTTGCTCCGGGTAGAGGTGTGAGAAAGAAATGAATGAAAAGCCGCACAGCACGGAGAAAGGGTGCACGATATCTCGATGCTCGACCTCTGGAATATTCTAACTGGTATAAAGAAGGGTTTTTACATTTTAAAAAATGCCTTCACGTCTAAATTAACAAAGCCAAGCTATTGCTTTACGATAAAAGCTGTCAAAACGGGCACGCACAGAGGATATCTGAACAACAAACATGCTAATTCCACAAAGACCTTCAGAACGCTAAATAATAAAGCAGTCGCGAGGGGAAAAAATTAACGCTGGAAATCATGGCATCTCAACAGTTGCTATTTTTCGCGGAGGGCGAAAAAATAGCTGACAGTGGCAACTGTAGTCTGGTTTTGATAGTGAACAGGACAGACTCTTCTGTGGCGCATTATGTAAGCGGCTCCCAATCGCATGGGGGTGAGGTGAGGGTTGCTGATATCGATTGTGACGTCATGCCTTTGTTGGTAAGTGGCTGTGTTGACGTGGAGGGGGGAGAGGTCATTGTATGTCCTCCCCTCTACTAGTCGACCGTGAAAACAGACGTCTGTCTGTCACTGCCGTACAACTTGGAAGAGTGCGAACATCACGGAGTTGTTTTGCTTCTGTTTAACCCCCACCCCCAACCCTCTTGTTCTGCTGTTTTTAAGTGGGAGAGACAACGGCTGCAATGAGAGGCTAACAAGTTATCTCGCTAAATTTACAAAACTGCTAATATGAATAAGAGAATCAATTCAAGAGCACAAGCGAAAGGGATGAGTCCATAAATCTTTATTGTTAGATAAACGAATGTTTGACTTTGAAGTTTTGTAATTAATAATAACCTTCAAAGCTTTACGTGTACTTTCTAAGGCCTAACTCAAAACATAATTAAATACTATTCGAATGCAAGTAAAATGTATAACAACATATCTATAACATACAAAAATATGTAAATGTGAAAACTATCGAAGCATATGTTTACTGAATACCACGTAGAATATGGGACAGGAATTCTTTATTCGTAGTTAATTTCTCTCCATCTTAATCAGCCACACGTTCAGGCGCAATTTGGTGCGGGATTTCTATGTTTGAGATGGGATGCACGTTGACTTTTCGGAAACCCACGTCGAGAAGCCAGATATAACAGGGTTAATTCGTTGTATTTTGAGTTGTTTCTTGATGATTGTGTTTGATTAAATAAGAGTTATGAGAATCTTAGTTTCAGGCGTGGTTCGGAATAAAGTTTAGGAGAAGTCAAATTTTGTAACTATTTAATTGTATTATTTGGATTACATTTCACTTGAACTTCCTTTCCCAGTCACTTGCAGGTTACTTCAAACATTTCGATAAATTCTTACTTTTATATTTAAACAATTCCAAATATTACATAAAAGTTCTTGATCTTGCACCATTATTCATCACACTCACCATTACAAAACCTCTCTATACTAAGATTATTGTTTTTTCGTAACTATCGTTACTCCTATCTTAAATTTGTGATTGGCCGATTTAATTCCACGTCACAAAATTACGTCACACAATTATTACTACGGCCAGTCATAAAACTGCATATAGTTTTACTTATTTAAATGACTAAATAGATTTACATTGCTGAAAGAGCCAGCAAGCTCCTTGGTGCGCTCGCAACAACAAGACCAACCTGGGGTCTGAATTCTAATATTCTTAAAATTATATATCAAGGTTATGTAGTGCCCCTAATTTTGTATGGTGTATCTGCATTCCAGGATGTTCTTAATAAAAAATGGGCAGTTAAAAAACTTGCACAAACTCAAAGGGGATTCCTCCTTCGCATAATTCGAGGATATCGTACAATCTCCACTAATGCTGCTCAGATTATAGCTAACATCGAACCTTTGGCTCTCACTGGTTTATCAACAGCAACTATTACGAATTTAAGACATAAACGTGAATGTGCGTCTTATCTGTCTCACTTAAAACTACAAATCCCGGAGCATCCTACCACAGCAGGACACCCATCAAGTTTTGTAACCTGTTTAAAGGAAATATGTAATTTTCATGATTATTACATATATACAGATGGTTCGCGTTTCCAATTTGAAGATAGTGTATCTGCAGTAGGATGTGCTTTTGTTGTTTATGAAAATCAAACGGAACTAACTCACTCCATGTTTAAATTGTCACCTGAATGTTCTGTATTCCAGTCGGAGCTCTTAGCAATTAAAGAAGCTATAAAATGGTGTACTGTTAATGGGAACAGTGCCCGTATTCTTAGTGATTCACAATCAGCTCTACTCGCTATTAATGATAAATACAACTTAAATTCATTAGCACATGAAATCAGAACCTTGCTTCAAAACCATCCAGGACATATTTGCATGGGATAGCTTAAAGAACACAGTGGAATTTTAGGTAACGAGAGAGCTGATTGCTTGGCTAAGAAGGCTGCAGAATCCAATCTTCCTGTGACATACTCTTTATGTCCTATTTCTACTGTAAGGAGAATAATACATCAACATATTCTTGAAGAATGGAACCAACAATGGCTAACAACTCCAAATGGAAGTTTAACAAAAACATTATTTTTCCCTAGTGTATATGACAGAGAAAAATGTGAAACTCTTGTACCAAATTTTGTTTTGACACAATTTTTAAGTGGACATGGTAAATTTGGTGAATACTTATCACGTTTTCACTTAACATCTAACCCCAAATGCATGTGTGGTGAAGAATTTCAAAATGTGGTTCATCTCCTTTTCTGTTGTCCCATTTTCTGGAGAGAAAGACAAGAATTAATATTCAAGCTAGACTCTCTAGGAACTGAATTTTCTGCTCCGCTCACATCTTTGCTAATGAAGCCACAACAGTATAAGTACTTCATGATGTTTATAAACTCAGTGTTTAAACGTCTGAAATAGTTTAAATTAATATGCATCAGATTATAACATATTTTCTTCCTTCTAGTATTTAAAATATTTTTGTTAAAATTGTGTATTTTTATGTATCAACTATAACCCTAATATACCACTGTGTAAAATACGGTTCATAAATCTGGATAAATAAAAATACTAGATTTACATAATCATCCTCCTTTATAAATCTATAAACTTTTCATACCTCCTCCAAACATAACCTAAAACTACTGTTACAAATATAACAAGTACAATCAGAAAAATATAGGTAAGAAACGAACAATGAGTATTTCCTACATTGGTTAATATCTAAATTTAAAAATAAAACAAAATTTAGGTTCATATATTGTGTAATTAGTGAACAGCTCTACGTTTTCTAAAATCATATCCCATTTGATGTCAAACAAGTATTCGTCTAGTACAAGATCCCAGGTATGGTGCCCCGCTGACACACACCCTTTCCCTTTTCTTATGCAGTTGTGCTTTATCCTGACAGTTCCATCTGTTTTCAAAGCCGTTGACTGCTATTTAAGTAATATGGGTCGAAAACGTTGTGAAACTACAAAAGAAGAGAGAGAAATTCGAATCAAGTAATTTAAAAAAGGAAAATCTTTTCAAGAAATTGAAGAAATCATTGGAAGACCTACCATTACAGTGAAGACTATTATTTACAGGTTTGTTCAGAACAAAACTTACGAAAATCAATCAAGAAGGGGGCATCCTGCAGTTCTATCCGAGATGGAGTAGCTACAGTTACTGAGAAATCAAGAAAAATCCTAAATTAAGTGCTTCAAAATTTGCTATTGCAGTTCAAAACACACAGGCAAGTCCTTTTCAGCACAAACTATAAGAAACGTGATGGATAGAGACAACATGAAAAATTCAATGCCATGGCCGGGATTTGAACCACGGATCTACTGGTTTCCGTCCAGTTGCTCTTAACCTTTGAGCTACTATGGCCAACGTGCCTTCCTGACATTAAATTCTCCAGTTGACTCATATATTTGCCCGGTAGACCACTAGGGGCTCTCGCATCCGAGATACAGCGTTTGTGGCGACTTACTATTGTAAGTACTTAAATCCCAGGCTTCATCATTTATCTCTTATTATTTTAGTTAATTGACGGAAATTAATCATTTCTCCACACTAGCCGTATATAGGCTAAGATATTTGATGGATAGAGATATACGGCTAGTGTGGAGAAATGATTAATTTCCGTCAATTAACTAAAATTATAAGAAACGTGCTTTAGGAAGCTGAGTATGAAGGCCGAACAGCCTGTAGAAAGCCATACATCAGTAAAATCAACAGAAAGAAGCGAGTTCTTTTGCAAAATAACATAAATACGATGGGTTTGGTTTCTGGAAGAAGGTTGTATTTACTGACGAGTCAATTTGAGCCCTTTAAGTCAAAAAGGCGAGTAATAGTGTGGAGAAAAAAGAATTGTAAGCTTGAGGAGAAAGACAGAACAGCTTCAGTTAAACATGGAGGCGGTTCAGTACTTGTCTGGGTCTGCATGAATGCAAATGCTGTGGGGGATTTGTGTTTTATTGATGGAATTATGCACCATAAGGTTTATATAAACATCCTAAAGACACATCTGACAAAACTTGTGAATAATATGGGTCTTTCTGAGGATTATATTTTCACAAAAGATAATGATCCAAAACACACAGCTCTAGATGCAAGGCTATGATTGTTGTATAATACTCCACGAGGGAAGACGATACGAGACCCAGACATGAATCCAATAGAGAATTTGTGGAGTATAGAGGACAAAAATATCAGGAATCATCAGATATCTAATAAAAAGGATCTAAAGAACGCTCTACTAGAGGAATGGCGTAAAATTACAGTGCAAACAACACAATCTTTGGTGAAATCCACACCAAGGAGAATGCAAGAGATTATAAAGGGGAATAGAGGGCCTACTAAGTACTAACCGTAACACTCTACATCATTTTCAGTATGCAGACGAATACTTATTTTGCATCCTATATTGCATATATTTACTTTTGAGTGTTTAACTATGTTTAAGTGAATAGATACTATATGTTTCTTTATCGTATTCTCTTTTTCACTAATCAATAAATAAGGCAATGTCACTGCTGTACTTTATTTTGACAATTTTCCACTATCCGTACATCCTTAAACATAAACTCATGCATTAGACGAATACTTTCTGGAGTGCCTGTATTTATACTACAGCAAGTGATAGAAAAACAGAATTCAACAGAGAAACGCATCTTTTATTTATAGATTATATTAATGTTTTTGATAAGTTTAAGAGACAAATACTGTGGAAAATTATAGAAAAAAGAGGTGTTCTACTCCTCGTAATAAAAACTATTAAAAATATCTATAAGAACACAAAGATACAAATACATGGAGCACAACACCACAAAATAAGGACAATAACTCTAGGCTTAAGACAAGGATGCAGTATGTCTCCGCTACGTTTTAAAATTTATATGGATGACATTATTAGACAATGGATTAGTAGGATAGGCGTGTATACCACAAATCTTAACGTGAAGAACTTTGTAATATCCCTTAAATTCGAAGATGGCCATGATATTACCTCTAACTCAGAAAACAATCTTTAGAAGGCAATACACGATCAAAACAAAATGTTAAAGGAGTTTAATATGGCTATATCTCCAAATAAAAGTAAAGTGATGGCTTTTAAAGGTAAAGAGAGTATTAGATCCAAAACTGTAATAGAAAATAATAATATAGAACAGGTAGTCGAGTTCAAATACTTGGGTTATTACATGTCATATAAGAAAGAAACAGATATAATTAAAGAGTCAGAAGCATTCAACTATATAAATGGAACAATAAAAAGAAGCAAGTAAAGATGCCATTCTAAAATGTAACAAACTAATCTCCTAAAATACTATATGACAGCGAATTATGGGTCATAACTTAAAAAGATAAAAGAAAACTTCAGGCAAATGAAAAGAAATTTCTGAAAATCATTGCGGTATATAGAAAAATCGACCACAAACGAAATGAAGATATATGTGAAGAGCTAGATATATTCAACCTGAATGACAGAGTACAAGAGTATAGAAGTAAATGGGTAACACATGTACAAAAAATGGAAAGTGAAAGATTACCACGCCATTTTATGAACTATATAGACCAGTAGGAAAGAGGAGCATGGGAAGACCAAGAAAACGGTGGAATCAATAAAATAAATTATGTAGAATGCAAAATGCAGTAATGCCTAAAGCATGAAGGAAGATGATGATGACAAAAATAAGTCAGCTTATAGAGGAAAAGTAATGAAACACAGAACTTTATTATAAATGAAAAATGTTGTGCCATTAAAATGTATAACGAGATCTGTGTAGCATCCCCATTAACGCCAGTGAGACTAATCGACTAAAATAAATAATATGTTCTCAAATATCAGAATAATGGTGATGAACTGATGACAACTGAT
>CM060949.1:37564805-37579805 GCA_030765055.1 Mantis religiosa | reverse complement strand
CAACATTCTCAGCGCCTGGTTAGTACACGCAATTTGAACTAATTCTATAAATCAGGGTAACATATCACAAAGAGGACTCGTGATAGCCTTAAGTTGGATCTGGAAAGACACCGATAGCTGGAAGATATTTGTGTATAACCCCGTGTTTGCTTCTTAGTCATCATGACAGCTGCCTCTTAGAAGATATTTTCACATTACAGTGCCTCCTGAAGCTATGAACAGAGGAAACCAAATACTGATCATTAGTCATCTATTAACATCTAAATACAGTTCCTTCAGCAGATTTAATGGTATGAAACATGGGCTATACGAAATACAAGAGCTGTTCAGTTGTGTTGTAGCCAGAGATATAAACCTAGAATTTTCTTCAATGTTGTGACCACAAAGTAATAGCTTGCGTTATAGGGCACACTTGCACACTTTTCTAAAGGACAGTCAGATGAAGAGAGCTAAATATGAGGAAATCACACGTGCAGACAAATCTGTCAGTATAGTGAAATGGAAAGACTCTAAATCGGTGCTAATGGTTTCCACTTGCACTGGTGCGGAACCAGTATCTGAAGTAAAAGGCTGGGACAAGAAGGAAGCATCCTATACAAATATTACTTGCCCAGCTGTTGTAAGGGAATATAATCAGCAAATGGGAGGTGTTGATAGTTTCGACCATATGATGGAAACTTACAGAACCTGGTTCAAAAAAAAAAAAATAAATGACCCTTGAAAGTCATCATTCATTTTATTGACTGTGCTATAGTAAATGCCTGGCAAGAATATCGCCCTGAATGAAATAAAAGGAGGTGATGGATCTCCTTGAGTTCATATTGGCTATTGCCGAGTATCTCATGGGTGGTCCTCAAATAAAAAGGTCATCTGAATATTTTGAGCCTGGAGATGCAGAGAGCACTACACCAAAAAGAGTGAATCGACCAGCAGCAATACCTAGTGTCGATAAACGATTGGTGGGTAAACAACCACTGAAATGCAGAGGACAAATTGAAAGCCCCACTGTGCTGCCGTTTCAAGGGATGTTCAAGTCGATCAAGAGTGAGGTGCCAGAAGTGCAATGTCTATTTGTGTTTAAACAAAAACCAACTGCTTCATACCCAGAATTAAGTACTGTTCATGTATGAAAAACATGTGATGATGCACTCTCACAAAAGTGAGTATTTTTATTAGCAGCAGTATGGCCCGAATACGGCAATTGTGAGGGTATATTTTTTGTAAAATTGTGCAAAATGTTTTTCAAAGAAAACAGATATTATGCCTTTCACATGCTTCAACAACAATAAAATCAGAAATTTACTGTAAAAATTTACTTATATTTGTTTTAGGTCTGTAAGGATTATGCAGATTCACCGACAAGCGCGGTTCACACCGTTTACATGGACAATGCTGATGCGTTCCGTAAGCAAATGGATCAACAATGAAACTCCCTCACCGCCTTGAAGACCTGGCGCTACTTAACATACTACAGTATTAAGTGGACTTTTGGGGGAAACTGCTGCGAGAGGACGATCTGCACCATACAAAGATTCTTCAGGAAATTCTTAAGTCCGTCTCGGCTGATGAAAGAGACCCTCAAGTCTAATTAATATAGAATCAGTCTTAAGCTGGAGACCCCTAATGCAAATAGGCCACTGCGGATCAAAGACACCGGCACAGGTATACCTCAACTGTGGAGAGAAATTAACTAATATTCCTATCTGACCAGGACCGAAGTTCAGCAACAAGCTATCCAAAACATTTCAAACCGAGAAGTTAGCAAACAAGCTGTAGTTCAAATAGTGTCTTACTCAATTACACAGCTTCTTGAAGTCTGTCAGTCTAAGGAAAGCTCACTTACACTCAAGACAGACGTCACTCTGCAATGCTTCCACGCCATATGCACAAGAATGGTTTTATTACAGAGCTTGGAGCAGGAAGAGGCGGGTATACAGAAGCTGACATACACTGAAGTTCGGATGGAGGTTCGATAACACGACCAATACAAATGTCATCTATTTGAAAGTTGCGTCGTCGGGGAAGGATATTGTGACCTGAAACTAGATGTTTGACTTAGTAGCTTCTCTTTTGTTTTCTGTGTCACTGGACAGTGGAAAATCCTATAGCTAATTAGTGCTCTATCTCTCCACGATAGACTAAGTATTAATCTATTTCACAATACTAAGAATCTGATATGAGATGAGGAAGTGAATAAAACAGGTTAGTTTGAGTTAAAAATAATCTCAAGAAAAATATAAAATACAGTGCAAATTTAAGATAAATATTTAGATCTGTTTTGAAATAAAAGGAAACCTTTGGTCTGAAATACAAGCATGTCAAGTGACAAAGAGGTTCATTGCTAGAGGTTCAGTATATGAATTCTCCCTTTTTTACGTAGAAGGCCTAGTAATACTAGTACGACTATGTATTTTAATAGCTTTAAATATTAAAGATTAATTAATTATTCCATTCGGCCTTTCATGTAACCTAAATATGTTCTTGAAAGTATCAGACATCAACCATTATAATTCCATATCGATAATTGAGGACTAGCCTCGACTATCGCTGGGCTATTATCCTATGTTGTGTTACGATCAAGTATAATGTAATGAAAACTTGTGCAGTGTAAATAAACAGTAAGTTCAAATGACAGAATAGCGTCCGAAAGAATTGGCCAAGCTACAAAACAGAAAATGGATCTCGTAAAGCTTATGAAGTTAAAAAGCAAACAAAACTAGAGCTGATCGCATATGTTTACATTACAGATGGACAGCTAACGTGAGAAAAGTAAAGAGAAAAGAGTCCATTACATGTCCATTCTCATATTTATGTTCAGAAATATTTAAAAATTTTAAATTATTTATCATTTATTAAAGAAATCACAAAATATTGTGTGTTTTATTCATTCAATTTATTGTAGTCTAAAGCAAAATTAGTTCTAAATTATCAAAATTTCCTAAGTGACAATTATTATAAAAATGTCGTGGCGTCTATTGCTACTAATTTGACTTTCTTGTGTCACTTAATTAAAAACTAGAAGCAACTACTAATCTATTGTTAGAAGATGCTTGAAAAATCAATAATTCGGAAAGGAAAATAAACTCGTTTAAGGACTTATGTAAATTAAAAACATGGTTAGAGTGGCTGGATGGAAACCAGAAGATCCGTGGTTCAAATCCCGGCTATGGCATTGAATTTTTTCAGTCTGGCTCTACCCTTTCATAGTGCATCCTACACACGGCTAGTGTGAAAGAACAATTAATTTCCATTAATTGTACCTAATAGTGGTCCGAATTATAAAGCCCGGGCCTTAAAGTACTTACAGGATGGTAAGTCGCCATTAAGGTAGTTGTCTCATGTGTTTATGAGAACTCCTAGTGGTTTACCGGGAAAAACACGAGTCAAGTGGAGAATTTAATGTCATGTCGGCATGTTGGCCATAGTAGCTCAAATGGTTAGAGCGACTGGACTGAAACCTGAAGATCCGTGGTTCAAATCCCGGCTATGGCATTGAATTTTTCATCATACGGGTCCAGGACTAATGGGAGTAGAACTCTGTATTAAATTAAATGTCCGGCTCTACCCTTTCAAATTAAAAAAAAATCACATCAATGAGTGGAAAGAAAACAGGCTTTCAAATTTTGAGACATAGTGCCCAGTTTTTATGCATAAGGCTATCAAATAGACATTGAAAGGGCTAAAGGATCCTAGATGAACAGGAGAAAAAGGAAGTAGACATTGAGACTAAGTGACGTGCCTGCTATGAAATATGCAAGAGTGACTTCCTGTGACGCAGACGTTCATTCTCACAATAAAGGGGCCATACTGCAGACAGCAGAGAGTTATAATGGACAATTTAGAGAAGCTGTTTGTTATGCCTGTAACTCCAAAGAATTTTCAACAATCTGACATGTCATGTTATTAACTGCTTACTGGTGAGTTATTAAAACATTTTTACACTAGCCTATTGCTTTAGGGATATGAAAGAAAGAGTTATTTTTTCTTTTAGTAAATATTTTAACATTTTGATAAATATATTCTCGATCTTTAAGTCATATAAATAAATGTAACTTTTTCGGCACTTAAAAATACATTCTCTGAAGATAACTATACCAACAGCAAAAATTGGTCCATGTTTTTACAGAGACTTGGAATCTGAGACAAAGTGCACTCAGAACACTTAGATTATAATGGCTGTTACAGAGAGCTTTAACAGAAGCGCACCAACAAATCCTGTTTTACTATGTCGTTAATTTCGTTGGAGCATTCACTTTATTCTCATTATTGCAGTGTAATTCTAAGTCTTTCTCTACTCCTTGAATGTTCTTGATATTGAGAATACCCCAATCCATTCTATTTCCGATATTTAATAGTCCACCAAAATGAGATTTGTAATTTATTTCATCACTGGTTATTAGATTCCAGAATGCTAAAAATGTTTATATCAAATTCTAATTTTTGGCAGATTTCAGTTTAATATTTTCGTGTACCAATATTTTCCACTGCGCTTCCCCAGTCTTGTTAGCAATGATACAGAAGTCAAAATTAACAATGAATTAACTCAATCTCGGTACCGCAATAGCTGAAAGCTCCTTAAATTTCGAAATCGACTCCAAAACATAGGTCGACAACAAATAGCAAGTACTCGCGAGCAGTTTTCATAGCTTCGGCGCCTCGATTAAACGCAATATGTGGAAGGTGTCAAAAATCATTTCCGTGATCCACTTGACACTCAACTTTATTGACCTGAAAAGCACAAACAGTAAACAATAGTGTGCGAAAACCTACATATGTTTTGTACAGCACATACATATCTAAAACGTATTGCTAAAACATTTTATTTTGCATGAAAACTTTCACTTAAAAATGCCAGAACATATGGGACAAACCACCAAATAAAGACTAAAATTGTCTAAGCAAATTAGTTAATGGTGTTTCAGCATAATCTTCAGCTCATGCACAGCATTAAAACATATATGGAAATCACACAGTCACAGCCACTCTTCCAGCACGAGTTAATTAAGGAAAGTGAATATTAGTCAACGTGACAATGTAATGAGGTGTATAAAGGCATAACAATGCTCTGCGACACGCGAAAGAGGTGGGATTTTACTGCAGTGCTGCACGATTTCCTAGGGGGCAGTGGCGCCGCTGGGAGTAAAATGCAATGCAACTATGAATGCACATGATATGCAACACACATTTGTGATATCCATATCTGTTCATAACATTATTGCAATTATTTTAAATTATATTGAATACTGTACAATTTTGATTAGCATATACGAATAAGTGAATGTCTGATGTCAGGCGTCATTTTAATGTATGTGATTAAAACTCTGCTGTTTCTTTCAGGAAATAAATACACAGGTAAGTTGGCATATAATATAATAAAAATTATGTATTAAAATACTCATACGACTTCCTCCCCACACTCTTCTGTCAAATAATCCTTAAAACTCTTATTCTGTTTAACTTAATCGAGACAGACATTTAGGAAAATGACCTTATTAGAAAATTTCGTATACGAATAGTAGAATACCGTAGGTTTAAGCGATAGTCAAAACTTCTAAGGGCTGGTCGCTATGGGATAGCTTTGAAATTACGTTCTCTCTGTATGGCCAGGAATTAAAAGAATGAATGGCTTCCTATGATGACATTCCTAGAAAATTGAAAATATATATTTCTTTTATAATGAAAATATGTAAAATATATGATATTTTAATTAAATTCATAGAGCCATTTCTAAACAATAATCAAACTTCTCGAAAAATGGTCCATATAAAGGGTAGTCTTCCATGTCACAGTCGCAGCGTTTGGTAACAAACTTAGACACCAAGTTAGGCATTTAATCGAATTTTTAATTTTTAATTCTGCTGTTCACACAAACACTCATTTTGAATTCAGAGGCCCACAAAGCGTATATTTCCAGTGAAATCTATACATTGAATTTGAGAGTGGAATGCAATACCTACCACTTACTATGTACGTGATAAAGAAAGTAACAATGTAACAAAATTTCTGTAATTTTTTATATAATCACTGGAGGTACATAAATACAATGTCTAATAAGACCTGAAGCTTTCCTGTCGACGAATATGTTCGAGATTTTCTCGGGAAACAAGTGAGGTGAAAAGACGATTAGAAATCGACGTTTCGGGAGCGTACATCTCTCCTATCATCATGATATTTTAAGAAATGTTATAACCACAAATGTATCACTGGATATTACGCAAATATAAACAAAGACAAAAAACTATCAGCACTCGCAACACTGAACAAAAGACTGTTTTCATTATAGTAAATGCCAGATCAGGAGATGGCGTGAGTAAAGAAAGTTAATTGGGCCAAATAAACGTAACTACTTAACTTGATGATCAAGTAGTAGAGATCTGTGATTCTTAAGTTGACGGATTTCCAGTTTTAAAGCCGGTTTAGAAGAGGAGCTGAACTGAAATCCAGCATCACGATTAAGCATGCTCCTCTGGGAGGAAATGACCAAAGCCTCCTTAACTCCCGGCTCTCAGTAACTGTTGCATTTTGCCAAGATGGTGATCTCCCGAAAGTTAGCTGTATGGTCGTTATCAAAACTACGTTATCAAATATGCAGAAGATAGGAGAGATGTACGCTCCCGAAACTTCGATTTCTAATCTTCTTTTCACCTGACTTGTTTCCCAAGAAGATATCGAAAATACAATGTTTATTTCAACATTGATTGTATGACATTTCTTGGTGAAAATAATTGTTGCGCTATTTGCTTTATATTAGTGAATGCTTGAACTTAATTTGGTAATGGTTTCAACATTAGTGCTTCACAACTACATGCTTCACAACTACATACACATATCTACTTTTGTATAAAATCATATAACATAATGAAACTTTATGCACATCAGTACAGATTTATGTTATATCGCATTAAAATAAACTGTATTCTTAAACTGCATGTTTATTTTGCACTAAAATATTAGCTAATTTGTGAAACTTATTAACAAAATCACAAGCGCTGTCAAACTAAATGCAGAAAACATACATACAGGCTTCTGTAAGCATCATATAATATATACATTTACATCTTAATTGCATTATTACAGGAAATTTACAGGAAATTTCAATTTAAAAATGCAGTGTAGCAAGCGATTTTCTTTTCTTTAGAATGTTAAAAATATTTGGAGTATTTGTATGTCCTCTCAAACACACACGAGAAATTTAATTTGTTTAGAATAAACATTATTGGAGGTGAAAACTGTTTTGCATGAGCTTATAATGTCTCCCTTTAAAAAACCTACAGTCTACCACTTATTTCTAAAGGCAAAGCCCGCATACAACCAAACTAGAAGCTAAAGGGGACTATACAAATGAAACAATTTTTAAAATGTGCTACACTGACATTACTTTCTCTACTCACTGTTGTACAAATACGAACAATTACACTCTTTCATTTACTTTATGTTAATCCATATAAAGAGAAGTTCTTCTATGGCATATTTTCTTCTAGGTACAACAGAATTAGATAAATGCAGTGACCTTTAACAACAGTCAAGTCTGTCGGTACATAAAGGCTTTGAAATGTTGTCATTGTACGGCCAAAAGAATAATAAGGTTTACTTTTAAGAAATCTGCAATTTTTGTATATTAAACGTTCGTCTATCTTTTATGGTTTATCTATTTCCAGGTCATACAGAATTTAAAAAACGTCTGAAGCTATTACCATAAAATTCAAGGAATACATTTCATTTACCCATTATTTAAAGTTTTTAAACACTTTCTGAAAAATACCACGTGTAAAGGGTTTCTGGAGTGAGAGAGTTATTAAAAATGTCTATGTTGCAATCAAATATCAAGTTTCTTTTTGACCGACTTTTCCTTTTGGTGTTATACTGTTCATAGACTGTTTTAGTTTAGTAGGATATTCCTAACGAAGTTTTGGATGAAATAAGATTCTTTTTTCCATTTACTAATATAGATTGCAGTGAGCGAGGTGCCTCCCTCCGTTCTTTAGCCTTTACCCTTTTACCCTTTACTACTAAGTCTATAAACTGAAAGGGTGTGAGGTTCTAGTCTAGCTACAGCTAAAGAAAACTCCACAGCCAGAACCATTTTGACCTCACAAGAACAATCCAGAAAACACAAAAGGGCGATATTGGAAACAACAGATGACGGTGCATAGCCAACAAAGTCCCTTTATCATTAGGTATCACCATGGCGAGCGAAGATATAGAGAAAATATTTAAAATTTCTAGTACAAAATTAACTGTCACAAAACT
This sequence comes from Mantis religiosa, assembly GCA_030765055.1. Classification (NCBI taxonomy): domain Eukaryota; kingdom Metazoa; phylum Arthropoda; class Insecta; order Mantodea; family Mantidae; genus Mantis; species Mantis religiosa. The sequence goes on along the minus strand of CM060949.1, from coordinate 37,571,555 downwards.
TATTTATAATATTCAGAAATACCATATTTACAAAATGTTAAATTCGTTAAACTTATGATCTTGAAAAATTGTATCAATTTACAAGGTTTTATGTGGGTTTATAAAATATATTCATATGCACTTAACAAAACAGTTTTTATATAAAACATGGGTATGCCAACAGCATAAGATTTTAATTGATGAAATAAATTAGTGAAAGCGTACCCATTCTGCAAAATTATAGTATTTATATCTATAAGTGTGGTTTATTTTCAAGTAAATAGCTTAAATATATGATTTTAATCAAAATAGTTAAATCTTTTTGTGAAAAAAGTAAAAGGTTCAACTTATAGAGAAATTTGGGATGGAAGAGATTTTCTCTTCCTTGAAAATGTTCATATTGCATTCATGGAATATCAAAACTTAAATATCAAATGTTATATTTGCCTCACATTTCGGTAAGAGTTATGCTGTTCACTGACCACGGACGCACACCATCAGAACAGACACAAACATAATTTAACAGACATATGGAGTACATTTTCAAAAGCTTTTAATGCATTTATTTATTCTTTTGGAGTGCAGTACTTACAATGTATATGTGGTAGAGAAAGTAAACCAGCAAAAGCTCGCAAAGCAAAAAAAAAAAAAAAAAAAAAAAAAAAAAAAAAAAAAAAAAAAAAAAAAAAAAAAAAAAGTACCAGCAAATTGTTTAAAACATCTCTAGTGTCTATAGCAAATAGAAGCAACGAGACATTTCATCCAAAAATTTTGTACAATTTTCAAGATTATTGCATTATTTTTTCATGGAAATTATCCTACTTCAAGCTACCATTTATTTGCAAATTATTTTGATATTTCTACTTTCTGTAAAATAGATTACTCACACATTTTGAATTTTCATTTGATGTTTTGTTAAGTCTCTCTTACACTTTGTAAACCCCCCCCCCCAAAAAAAAAAAACATACGTTACATATTCAAAAAATGTGGAGCTCATTAAAATTTTATGAATAAAGAAACAGGTAAACAAATATTCAATGCGCTGCTTGGAATACTGCTGTCGAAAGCAAGCTAATTCGGCAGGAGAGCCCTCCTTAACGGGTTTATTTCAGATTTTCTTCAAGTCTTCAAACCCTTATAATTTGCAAATACCGGGAAGGCACTTAGAACTAAAACTGTTTCCTTCCCAATTATAGGAATTATTATCGATGTCCACCACCTATAGTGTAAATGTAGCATAAAACAATTAAAAAAAGAGCTACACTAGATATCAATTTCTTAACATACGTTTGAGTGATTTGAACTTTCATTACTGAGATAGGCTTTGAAGAAAATTCTCATACATGCATTACATTAGTTGTGTCAGTTCAAGTATTTAGAGAAGTAAAGCCAATAATAAATAAGATAACATCAAAATGGATCACTTATGGACCATTTTAAAGTAGAAACTGGCACGTTTCTGCTTGGATTTTGTGAATAATGACATTGTTTCAATACCAAAAATGTAGTACTTTAATTTGTTTACAGAATATTATCTTAAGTAATGTACCTCTTTAAGTGTGGATATTGTGAACATAGACATCTTTGGGTGAGATGCTTAGCTCATCCTAGAGGCAGAGCCATAATTTGACTTGTAGCTACATCTCTTTCGGAGCAGTGCTATAATGGGAATCTAATACTTGCCTATTTATTAAAATAAAATATATTGTATCAAGTGAAAAAGGGAAGTCAACCGCTTTATGTATTATTGTGTAAACAATATAGATTTTTAACTGAGAATATCTCACAGCTTTTATCAAATCGAAGAAATAAATATAATGTCGCTTATGTAAAAGTACGAAAAATGAACAAAAAATAACTTAATTCTTAAGCAACAAATATCAAATTGACCGAATGCAGCAATTTGTGCCAGGAATACCATCAAGTACTTTTTGTGAAATTTTGAAGAGATAATAAACTAAACAATTCATACAGTGGGTTATTAAAGGGAAGCTGACTTTAGTATAATTACACTGGACAACAATGAAAATGTTTCAGGCTTAAAAATAGTGAATTTACATGTATTTTAATCTGCTGAATTCAAAAATCACCATAAAATAATAGATTAGCTCTTTTTTTTTAAGATAAAGTAGCACTTCATTTTTTAGAGTGAAGATTTTAAATTTGGGGGAATTTTTTGAGGAGTTGGCACACCTGTCAAAATACCGTAGATGACAATTACGATCATTTGGTGACAGTGCTCCTGCAAAAATACCGTAACCTTGGATGCAACATGTCCCTTAAGATCCATTTTCTCCACTTCCACCTACACTTTCTCCCTCCTAGTTGTGGAGCTGTTAGTGATGAACATGGGGAGAGATTCCATCAGGACATTTCTGTTATGGAACAAAGATATCAGGGCCGTTGGAATGAAGTAATGCTTGCGGATTACTGTTAGTCTTTGTTTAGGGATTCTGCGGAACTCCATCACAAGAGGCAAGCTAAAAGATGAGGAAGTCAGTAGGCCACCACATGATTCTCTTCAGACACAACTATCTACGAAGTATTTTTCCAGCAATTTAGAACTCTTAGCATGTAATTACCAGTTTAAAAAAAATCAAATGCACTTTCATTGTTGTTAGCATGTATGTAATTAAAATGTATCCTTTTCTCTCAATCCGTTAATATGTAATACTTCCACCTTGTGTATATCATAGAAACTAGAGCTAATAAAATTTCTTCATTGTCTTATTTGCTTTTCTCAACCCAAAATTAGTAGGAATTGCCTCATGAAGTGCTCGAAACACTCAAAAAAATTTTTTTTTGTTACCCAGTGTTATATAATTACGGGGGTTGTTTGTTACGCGAGACATGAGGTTCAAGAATTCCCATAACTGATCTAGGGGAATAATATATTCATATTAAGAACATATTTTTAAAATTATAGTTTTTCATTGTGTTAGAAATTTTGAAATACTTTCTATCTATATAAGTGGGCAAATTAATAAAATTAGTGTAACCATCAGATTGCATTTTATGCACAATAAGTAAAAATACTCTATAAGGGAAACCAAATACAGATTAAACAGTTATGTCCTATACTACCTAAATACTGCATTAGCTCTAACGAGACTGCTGTAATGTGTTACAAGTGTTCTCTCGTAAAATGGGCTTAAATGCAGTGCGTTACGTTTTACTTTCCTAAAACATTTCAAAATCACTCTTGGCAGTACATAATGTAATTTAGTTCACCTAATCCTGATATCCTAACTGCGTTTTTTAGAAAAATGACGAGTGAAAGGGAAATATTTCTGCAAAGGAGAAATTTTACCGCAATGAAAGGTACATTTTCTGAAAACAATTGACAATTTACGAATGTAACAAAGCTGCAAAACGCTAAACCCGCTGCATTTAAAGAAACTGAAGGTATTGTGAAAGCAGAAATGAAAGAGAGGGGCAATCAAAAAGAAGCTTTGAAAGCGAGAGTATATTTGTCATTACGCTGGGCTACTGATCCATATTTCTACGGTTGAAAGGTTTGTTGGTGCAGCCCAGGCAGGAAGGGGTAGTTATGGTGGGGATGATGTCTAGTCTCTCCCCTCTCTACTTCCGATTTGAATCCACCTATCCCGCCGCGCAATATGCGCACGCCAAGCTTCGAGGGGAAGGGGGGTGGATGGAAATAGTTTCACATCAGTTAACAAACATTAGAGAGAGGGGTATTGTTCCCATTCAACCCCACCATCCCTCTCTCTTGTTTTGGGCAGTTTCAATTACGTCGCGGGTGGGGGTGGAGCTGTGAACGGGTGCGTACGTACACTCGTTGTTTAACGGCGCATATTAAAACTAACAACATCAATGACCTCTGATGAATTCGATTTCCTTTGTCCAACAGCGTATTAATTATTTTGTCTTCAAAGTGTGGAGGGGGTGATGAGCCGCGGTTTTGGAGGGGAGGGGAATCAAAATGTGATTGGAAGAGTTGATTATGATGTGATTCAGGAACAATTTTGAAGTATCCGGAAGTGATCCGCGACCCCCGGCTTTGTGATGGGTAGTGAATGTAAACACGGGATTTGGGAGGCAGATGCCGTTATCAGTAGCTTTTGTTACATGTTGTGTGGCGGTTTTTGACTTCCTGTTGGGAAGAAACCTGATTTTATAGAACCCAGAACCGCAGAGGCCACCGTGATTTTGTCCTGATGAACAGGAAAGCACACGTTACCATATTTTACACAATATTACCATGCGTGTGTATATTGTTTGAGTAGCGAAGCCACCTGGTAGTAAACATTATGGGATATTTACTTGATAGACTGCCTCTGTTACCCTCTGATGGCTTCTACCCATTGACAAGATAATCGTGTCATCGGGGATAGCCAAGAAACAACAGAAAGTAACTACCTACTTCAACTCAGTTAATATTAGTCCTGCGTGGTTTAATCGATTAACCGAAACAATCGATTAATTCTTTATTTCAGATTAAAGATTAACAAACATAATCTATTTGAATAAATATTAATCAGAACTCTTTTAGCTAAATCTTTGTTTTGACGTATTGCTTCCAACCTAAACAGCATTTCCAACGCATCAAGCTTTCACTAGACACGTAATTTTCTTTAAACTTTGAGATAATATAACTCCTGATAGCTAAAGAAGTCACTTTGAACCCCGAGAGAGTCTAAACAACACGTCTGTTGTGAAATATTCTACGAGGGCTGTGCAATAAAGAATGATCATAATTTTTTTACTGTCATAATTTTTCGCACTAAAATTCAATCTTATTATACTCCGATAGCTTAATATGAAACGAACACGCCGTAGTAGTTTCATTACTGATGTTCCTGGTTTCCACCTGTGAGAACCAGGCAAGTTCAGACATATTCAGTATCCGCCTACCGCTGCAATGGAGGTAAAATGCAGTTAAAGTAGATGTTAGAGGAAGATCCGAAGTTTCTTTCAAACGTAATCATTGTTGATGAAACTTGGCTACATCTGTTTTAGAGCAAACAGCAAAGTTCAGTGTGGAAATCTCCTTCATCACCAACCCCCCAAAAAAGCAAAAGTGGTTGCTCCTGCTGGGAAAGTTAAGGTCATATCATTCCTTGATATTCATGGAATAGTTTATCAGCATGTTTTACCTGCACACACATCAGTAACTGGACAATACTACAGGGACGTCTTGAAAACATTGCAAGTCCATATCAGGCGCAAAAGACCACATTTCCATGAAGCAGGCTGGATGTTGCACCACGATAATGCTATCCTCATATTGCCAATGTTGTTGCTGAATTTCTTGCAAAAAATCAACGTGAAGTACATCCCTCACCTCCCTATAGTCCGGATTTAGCCCCATGTGACCTTTTTCTACTCCCTAACTTGAAGAAACGCCTTCGTGGGAGGCATTATCCATCATCAGAAGCAGTGATGAAGGCTGCGGAGGCTATTTTGAAGGATATCTCAAAAAATGGTTTCCAGCATGTCTTTGAAGACTGGTAGAAACACTGGGACAAGTGCATCGCATTCAGGGGAGACTATTTTGAGAAGGACCATAACAATTTTAAGGATAAGTAAAGGTACGTTGCCAAAAAAAGAATTGTGATCATTCTTTATTGAACAGCCCTCGTATATACAGATGCTGACAGGTTTCTTCGCTTACCTACAGCTTGTGTACGACAACATATCGGATACAACTGATTATTTATCGCTTGCTAGCATAAACTGAACTGTACAACGTTGAACCGAACACTTCGATTACGCAGCTATGGAAACAATAGCTAATCCCTCTTCTCAGGCCTGGTGGTGGTGTAACTTTGCTGTGAACTGCAGTAAGCCAGTAACGTTCATAAGTTCGTGAGAGTGAGTGAAAATTTTGTGTTAAAGAAGTTAAAATAAGGAAAATCGTTATAAAAACAACTACATGTCGGTCTCACATACCTTAGTAGAGATTGATATAATACCTTACTAAATAATTACTTACAAAAATATTGTAGATCTAATTTAATTTATATATAAAGCATGTGCACTTGGTGCAAACAGAAATTTTGAATGTAAATATTTAAAAGTTTCATAAATAATGAAATGTCCAGAGTATTAAAGTAATTTATATAATCCTTACACCTAATCTTTGAACTGATAATATATCGATTAATCGATAGATTAATCGATCAAAGTAACACGGTTAATCGTTTAAAATTTTTGATCTATAGCACTTATTGTTAATTATGATAACCTACTTTGAAATAACCGTACTCTTCCTGAATTATTAAATTCCACAAGTAATATTACACTATTCGTCAGAATAGCTGACCCATGTAGTGACAGAAATATTTACACTGTGTTTTCCAGAATGTAACTAACATTATCTAAGCTGAATATTTTGTGATACTCGTATCATTAACCTATTAGGTAAATCAGCCACTCCGAATTGATGTTTTATAATCTTGCATGGAAACATCGTGGCTGATGTGGACTTCTTTTTCTCATTTATCTGTTGATTTTATGTTATTTTTACGTCGAAAATGTTTTCATCACGAGCATATCAAGCGATATAGCACTGCTGTAAACAGTGGGGTTCGCATTTGGTAGACCCTAAGTTTGATTCCCGTCAGCCGGCCTTTCTGACTTTGTATTTTGTCGTGGTTTTCCCAGGTTGGAATGGGAATGCCGATATGGTTCCCTTTTTACTACGAATTTTCGGCCCCCATTATTTATTTTAATTTATTTCATTCTTATTTGTTTCAGTTAAAGTTTGACTGTGTAAACAATTCTGCCAGCGCTTGGATGATGTCT
>CM060949.1:37472305-37559805 GCA_030765055.1 Mantis religiosa | reverse complement strand
ATAACACTATTTAATAGTTTTTCACCAAGTAACCACACGTGATTGATTCTGTGCAATGGTGCGCTCAACGGAGGAGAACTATTTTGGGGGGAGTGGGAGTAATTTGTTTATATCCATGAAAACCCCCTTTTCAGTAATGAACTGTACAAATTTATCCATATGGGTACTTGTTTAAAAAAAACTATTTTAAAATATCCGAATATGGAAAACATATTCATGTTCTATTTAATGACAAGGTTGCAGACTTCCAGTTCTCGTACCTGAGTTTCGTGCTAATTAGCCAAATGATTCAAAAGTTATTAACGTGATGCTGGACTTTAATCCTATATGTTTAAATTAATAAGAAAGGAAATATCAGGATTACATGGTTTAGACGGCAATGCTGAAGGGGAAGATAACTGTCGACACCGGTAAGAGAATCTGCCTTTCTGTGTATCACATGAAGGCTGGGTTAACATTTTTGCTAATCAAATTTATTCAGTTAGAAGCAATTTATCTTTCTCTCTCTTATTTCCCTTTACCACCTTTAACGCTTATGTAAACATGCATGTAAAGTCAATGGCACATACAGTATCTGTGTAATAACTTAAATGATTTTACACCAGTAAAGACACCTTATATACCTATTTATTGGCAGTTCATTTCACTATGTATATTCTCCGCATGCATTTTCTTTGCTTTTTCCGATGGAATTTTTTTATTATGTTTCCTAATCTATGTTTTTAAAGAGTGACAAAAGAAAAAGTACTGTCAAATTTCTGCTTCGTTTTTATTTCATACTACAAATGACATTTGTTACATTTTTTTTTCTATTCCTAAACTTCTATCAGTCTCCGAACAAACACGTTTGCACTGATCCATTGATAATGTCTAAGGCTGGACGTGCAACAATGGGGGAGTGCTCAAGGATATTAATGTGCAGGATGACCTCGGCTTCCAGGACTACCAAGGACGTCGCCCTACGGCATGGAGACATCAAGGCATCTCTACATTTGCCTACGCAGTTGTACCTAAGCCATACGTCTCGATATTATCCCTCTTCCACTTTGAATGCTAACTATGCAGAATGTAGAATTGCTGCTTCTATTATTTAGAAATTTAGCCCCGATGACTTTGGTACCAATTAGGGCACTGGATTACATGCTTCTACAGTGTATTTGTGTTCACTTCATTCTCATGTTAAGCGTGACAAGTTACACATTTTTACACATTTTCTTTAACCTCAAATCTTCATATATATATATATATATATATATATATTGTTTTATATATACAATATAATCAGATTTGACACAAACTTTTACTACATATTTAAATATTAACATCTTCATTTAGCTTTATTTGCGAACATTTGCTTATTTAATCCCGGTTGCATTTAAATATATCTTTTGGTGCAAGCAGCCATGTCACCTTCATTTACTGACTGGCTCCGTCTACACTTTTAAACTTAAATAATTAATTCCAGCTCACGGAATCTTACACGTCAAACTTAATGCTGCTTTTGTATAGCTCACAGTAATTTAATGCTACTTTTATGGAAATATTCATATTAATCAGCATCACTGAAGAAAATACGCATACGATAAATGAATACATAGTTTGAGCCTGTACACTTGACTTTGGCTTGTATTTCCAAACATTTTTCTCCTTCTGCAAAGACACCCTTGATGTGCTTGCCGTGCAGTGTGCGTTTAAAGCTATAATACATTTCCCAGTCTTTAGAAAATCACATCATGATGCTTACGCACTAAAAAATTGAAACAGCCAAAAAGTGGGATTTAGCGTACGTATTGTTTAAGTATGAAAATATTTTAATTATCGGCCTCTTTAATGTTTGTTTTAAACTGGGAAGATATTAAGGAGGCTTTGGCGATTTCCTCTGAAAGGAGCACGCTTAATCGAGATGCTGTATTTCAGTTCAGCTCCTCTTGGAAACCGGCCTTAAAATGGAAATCCGTCGATTTAAGAAACAAAGATCAATGTAGCTTTATAATCAAGGTAAGTATCTGCGTATCTTTGACCCAATTAATTTTCTATACTCACGCCATCTCCTGATCTCTCATTTAATTTACTGAAAACATTCTTTTGTTCAGTAATGCGAATTATGATAGTGTTTTGTCGTTGTTTATATTTCTGTTATATCCAGTGTTTCATTTGTGGTTATAACATTTGATAAATATCCTGATGATGGGAGAGATGCACACTTCCGAAACGTCGATTTCTAATCGTCTTTTCACCTGGCTTGCTTCCCGAGAAGAAATTGAGTATATTCGTAGCCAGGAAAGCCTCAGGTCTTATTTTCATAATAAGTCTATTATTCAAACGTTTGACTATATTTTTCAAATATAAATTACAATTTTGGGCTAGGGAGGAATACAATATTAAACAGAGATCTGCAAAACAACAAAACTGAATATTAAAATATTGAAATGCCATTCTACTTTTGAATTTCAGAACAAAGACAACAATCTGCGGATTGAGAGAGAGAGAGAGACAAAGAGAGAAAAACAAAGAGTTAGTGCGATTTATTTTAAAGAAATGATTTTCTCCTTATATGTTCTCATACTACATGCTCTTGAATAAAACAGGTGTAGGAAACTGTAGCTGCCAGTACTGTTGGTTTGTCTTACTTCAGCACTTGCGTTTTTCATTTTGTAATATTAGTTATTATGGAATGATCCAGTGCCTATGAGGGTCGGCTGATACATCCAGAACCTCGCCATAAAAAAAAAAAAACAATTAAAGTTTTTTTCTTTACTTCTCAACATAATCTTCAGAAAGGCTAATACATTTGTAATATTGGTGTTATAATGTAATTAAATCATCTCTGAAGTGAGATACCGATGTTAAGGTGTGCAATGTATAAAGATGTAACAAAAAACACGGGAAAAACTGAATTCTAAGGGATAGCACTTGACTTTGTTGAATAAGGCATTCTTCGGACCCTAATACTGACAATGAACAAGATTGTTACAAAGGGAATCTTTGTGTATATAAAGGGCTTCGAGAAAGTGAAAACTAGAGACTCACACGCAGCTGTGAGGACAATCAGTCCGAGGCGTGAAGTCGATTAGGGTAGTCCTCTTCTTCTGGCTTGGTCCAGGGCAGACTAATTAAGTATTATCGAGTAATAAGCATTCCACCTTCAGTCTCTCTGAACAATGATCTATTGGTAATCCTTGGTCGGCAACTTCAAGTTCGATGTTCGGATAAAAAGAAGCAGTCATTAAACCAGTTTGAAACGGGCATTCCAGTGTCATTAGAACTATCCTTCTCATACATATCCACGCATACCCTGAGAGAAACCTCATTGCTTTACCCTGAGCTAAACATTGTTGTATCAAACTGTAGCGGAAAGTGGAACTGTGCGACACCCATCATTTACATTTGCATCAAACTGTCGTCCCAACATAGAACTCTTTGCTCGCCAATATTTTCGCTTCAAGTGCGATTTATCATGGTCCTCAAAATAGCTGTTTACCACATCAATGACCTCGTTGCTGTCAAATCTTCGTCCTATAAGAAATTTTTTGAGGTTTGTCAAGAGGTGTTAGTCACCGGGTGCTGGAACTGGTGATTAGGGAGGATATTCAAGCAATTCGAACTTTAATTCGCATATTTATCCATTGCAATGACAATGGGCCAGAACATTGTCGTGAAGATAGAAGACCTTTTTCTTTTCACCTCATCACCCAAGCGTGATGAGTTAGCTTTCTTATTAGTGATACTTGAACCCCTTTCCAAATAATCAATAAAAATAATTCCCTATGTATCCCAGAAAACCTGTTAGCTCAAAAAATTTACTTTGCCTTTTTAGGATTTGGTAGACCTTGCTCAATCCTCTGTTTTGACTGTGATTTACTTTCTGGAGTGTAGTGATGTATCCAAATTTCATCCATGGTAATAAGCAGTCTCAGTAATTCACTAGGATGTTTAAGGTAGAACTCCAAATTCTTAATAGAAACAGTTTTCCTTTACGATTTTTGATCAGGTATCAACAAACGTGGCACCCATCTTGCACACACCTTGTGAAAGCACAGCACATTGTTTAAAATATAACTGGGACGTTCTTTTGATATGTTTACAGCCCCTCGTATATCAAACAATCTTAATGTGCGATTTTCCATTACGAAACGATGAATTTTTTCAATTATCTCTTAAGCTGTGACTTCCACAAGTCGCAAGCTCATCACTAGTGCTCGTACGTCCTATTTTAAACTATGCAACCCACCTTTTAATCACTGTATATGAAGGAACAGTCTTTCAATTTTCTACCCTTCTCCTTTATTTCCTTAGGCGTTAAGCCTTTGAAATGGAAGTGTTTAACCAATCCTCGTGTTTCCTAATCCTCAATTTTCGGAAACCTCTACACTTGTCTTATATAAAATCCTGTCATTCAAAAACTAAACGAGCTATTGGCCTGTAACTATGGATAAAAGCTAGTCTAGAGAAAAACTATATGATGCTATCCCTCAAAATGGCGCCATCTCTATATGAACCCGGTACTTATTAGCCGACCCTTGTATTAACAGCAACATTTTCTGTCATAACTATATTTTTTATACTCGTTTTATAGGTTTCACACATTGCTTTTTCTACTTTCTGTTAATCATAATAAATAATACTCAAAAGTTGTTTGAGGACAGAATCTATTAGTGGTTGAGAAGACAAGCACGTCAATAGAAGCTAGCCTTGGCACTATGTATGTACTCTTTGCACAAAGTCACGTGCAGGTTTCTAGTCATTAAAATGCGGTTAATTATATTTATTATATTTTTTCGCCAGTGACCCATATATCGGAAGTGTTAAATACCAAATACGTTTTGACCAATTTTATACATTAACAAAACTTATATTTCTCCTGCCGTTTTTCTCAAAGTTGCAAATTTAGGTAAGATTCTCCAAGAAAGAAGTGGATTTTGAAGACTATTTTCACAAATCCGATGCACAATTTTGCTTAGTAATAATAACAGTATTTAATATTATTGTTGATGTAATAACAAACTGAAAGCCTCTGTACCAATTTTAAAACATACTGGGGAACCTATAGGTATTAAGTAATCAATTTAGCATAATATTTAATTTTGTCATATAGGAAGAAACACAAGGCTTTCAGATCCCATTAAAGCATTTTTATAAAAAGGTTTGTATATTTGAGTGTGGGTGTATGTGTGTGTTTGTGTGTGAGTGTGTGAGTGTGTGTGTGTGTGTGTGTGTGTATGTGTGTTTGTGTGTGTGTGTGTGTGTGTGTGTGTGTGTGTGTGTGTGTGTGTGTGTGTGTGTGTGTGTGTGAAGCAACTCAAAAAGTGAGCTAAATACTTAACTTAGTATTCAAGTTCAGAGCTCAGTAAAGATGCGACACGAATATGTTGAAAGAAGTTCTCGCAAACCAAATGGCTTCTTAAGTGAAACACTTTTCAAACATCTTGATTTTCTCAAAAATGACTTTAACTTGTTTGACCCCGGACTTGTTTGTGGATTTTCGGGAGTGTTTCAGGAATATTAAAAAAAGTTTTAAGGTGCGACGTACGAGAAAATGTTCAAAAAATCTAATTTTTTAATTGTTTTGTAAAATAATATATAGTGTTAGCTATCAAACACCAAAATATTATGACTGTGCGTGGTCTGTATGTACCTTTAAAAATTAAATGCCCTAGTGTTGCATAGTAGCAGAGTAGCAACACATAGTCTTCCGTCAGCTGTCTTGAAATCTATAAAGCCCACCTACCAATTCTTAGCACACCCAGACTTGCTAAAACAATGTCTCTATGGAGAGACAAAAAACCTCAATGAAAGCCTCAACAGTTTGATATGGAAAAGGTGTACCAAAACATAATTTGTGTCTTCCATAGTGGTGAAAATTGCTACAATTGATGCTGCAATAGTGTTTAATCATGGGAATGTTGGCAGAAAGAAAGTTATGCATCAGTTAGGGTATCAACCTGGTGTGTTTATGGAAACAATTTTGCAGAGTATCGACAACATTCGCATCGCTGGTGCAAAAACAGCTATGAAATTAATGCAGAAAGAAGCAAGACAGAAGAGGAATTTAAAGAGAAAGGCTGAAGAAGACGAGAATGAGGATACAGACTATGGATATGGGAAGTTCAGACTTAAAATTAAAAGGCAAACTGAATAATACTTATTGTATTTATAATTGCCTTTCCCCGTAACTTGCATTTTCTACAACTTCAACCCATTTTTCTCTCAAACTACCTCATCTACAGTGATGCAATTTAGAACACAGCTTTCTTATGCCACAATGAACATTTTGTTGGTTCTATAATTTAAGATTAAGTTCCAAATGGAATGTGATGATACAAGATATATGAAATTATTTTAATTTTTAAAGGATGCATATGATTAACATTTTTTTTTAAATTCTATACAGCTTCAATAAGAAATATAAATCCAACAAATTCATTTTTAGTGTGTTTTAAAATAACATTCCAAATTTCAGAAAGATAGCACATGTGAATTTTGGAAAAAAAAAATGGGCTTAAGTTTGTAAATATCTCTGCATATAGAAAAAATATGTAGTGTTAGTTATGAAAACAATTGTGCATATTAACTGTATTATCTTAAATGAGTATACTAAGTTTCACTTCTCTAACTTGAAAACTTTAGATGTTATGACTATTTATGTAAGACCCTGAATATTTGCATACGTCCTCTCTTAAATGTTAAAATGTATGAATATTGTATGTAAGCGTGGTTGCGATTTAAGGGAAGACAAGAAATAAATATAGCTGGCAATGAAAGTTAAAACAGAAAAAGATAACGGTCACAAAGAGGTGGATTCAACATCCGGAAAGTGACGCTTGGTAGTAGAAAAATTTATTTGTGTAAGGTCGACGTATTTGGCAATAATTGTGAAATATTTATTGATTTTATTTATAATTTGCGTTCATAGATTAAAAAGAAGCACCACTATTATTTAGTTTTTTTTTTTTTTCTGTTCTCGCCAGTGCTAACGTTAGAGTCTATTTAGTTAACTCATGTGCACTGCGGCCGCTTCCTTTGACCAACCCTTATAATCGTTTTACAACCCCGGCGCTCCTTCTCGCAGTCCGTTCTGCAAGGTTGCCACCTTTCTCCATACGTCATGGGTATCGTACGAGGTTTCGTCTAAATAAATTATCTTATGTCCATTACTGCTGCAAAACTTCCTTAGTTTTAACGATAAATATATCGCCAAGCTACAATTCTACTGGATTCCATAGTAACCCTTATCTTATTCAAAGTGTGGCATTTGAAACCCATCTCGTTTAGGAGGTCGCGTAAAGCGCAGTGGTCGTAAGGAAAGTCACAAATTTCTTGCAATTCGTCTAAGATGGGCGCTCTCCCTTTTGCATAGAATCTATACATTTCTCGGCGAATTAAATTGCATGTGAAATTATCTACTTTAGAGATTTACTTTCACGCTTGATCGGCGTCTTTGGTATTCCTTTCGTCACAATATTTCTTTCTGTATTTCTGTGAATATACAGAATTTATGATCAGGTTCACTGCATGACCTCTTGAATTTGCTTAGAAAGAGTTCCCGTTATAACTTTGTTTTGTAAGGCTTTTTCAGTAACATAACTCAGCCCAGCAACATTTTCCAATTTATTCACACTATTGTCTTCACTTTGATTATTTTCACTTGACTGTAAGTTATCTACTACTTCATTTGCATTTACCACTGCATGTCACTCCTACGGTTTCCACATCGTGACACCAACGAATTTCTGCACGTAATGAAACAGATCAACTGGAAGTTGGAACTTTGACACCTGAGACTCCACGTGGAGTAGACATGCGACTGTCACTTCGAGAAAATAAGGGTTGCTATTGGTCCTCAACGACAGTGTTCCATTTCTGAAGTGTGGAGATAGATTTATGACGGTCATTAGTGGGCGGTAGTGTGAGTTTCCTTTGAGGGGCAAACTGCACACGCGTTCACTAGACAGACTTTACGAGGCTCTTGGTTTCCCTCAGAGTGAGGGAGTCGAAGCATCTGTCTGACCTGAGAGATGAAATCAGGGTTGAGGTGTCGGCCTGAGATGAATGATTGATGGAGCAATTGGTGGAATGATTGTGGGGGAAACCGGAGGACTCGAAGGAAACCCACCCCAGCGCCATGTTGTCCACCACAAATCCCACTTTGCGGTCGCCTAGGATCGAACCCGGGCCGCCTAAGTGAGAGCCAAGCGGTCTAACCACTCAGCCATGGTGCGTCCTATTATTTAGGTAATTTGCCAATATTAAAACACACGGATCGAGACCACGTCCCGTAGATGAGATTTCGTGTTCACCGATTGAATACAAGCCGGGGA
Source organism: Mantis religiosa (assembly GCA_030765055.1). NCBI lineage: Eukaryota > Metazoa > Arthropoda > Insecta > Mantodea > Mantidae > Mantis > Mantis religiosa. The sequence continues at coordinate 37,551,487 of CM060949.1, read as the reverse complement.
ACTAAAGTTACATTATTTATTAAACTACTATAGTTTTCTAAAAATTAATCAGAACACGGTACAACCGAATGCTTAGTTCCATTATTTAACTTTATCTTTGTTTTAGCATAGAAAATTCAGGCCAAATACTTCCTGGGTTCATCAGTTTATTATTTCTTAGTGAAAAATACGCCAATATGTTCTTTTCATTAATATCCACGTCATGCTCTTTCAGCTATTTCACAATGAATAATAATACCAACTCATATATCTGTTTATAATATTCTTTGGTATTAATTGATCACATTCAGCTTTCCACACCTCTAATATTTCATCATCACTGTACACATCGTCTAAAACTTTCTCTGCAATCAGAATTAATCCCTCAGTCAAATTCATTTCACACTTTTAACAAATATAATATGGCGACGTGACCAACATTATTTCTACTTAGCAACACATATAGGCGATTCATGTTCTAAATTCTAACATTTATCTTCAATTATATTTATTAATATTTCAGCTTATATCTTAATTATTAAAATTCAGATTGATATAAATACACATAGTGCAAAAATATGCAATACTCATGTAGTAAGCACATAACGGAATCTCGTAAACTGAAAAAAAACACGGCGTAAGCGCCTCACTTTTTCAAAACTTTCCTCGTTCCGTATAAAATGCTTGCCACATTAGTATCGCAATATACTATTTTAACATGCAACATTCCCAAGATATTCTGTTGTGACTGAATTTTCAATACTTATGGTTTTCTCAAACGCATAGCCACTTGCTCAATTTCTTCTCGGGCAGCAAGCCAGGTGAAAAGACGATTATAAATGCTCCGTGCATGTTCACTTAATGCAACCTGAGAAGTCTGGGCTGGCAGAGCATTGTTTTGATAACGACCATAGAGCCACCTTTCGGGGGACGACCATCTTGGTAAAATGCAACAGTTACTGGGAGCGGAGAATTAAGGAGGCTTTGGCCATTTCCCCCGAAAGGAGTACGCTTAATCGTAATGCTGCATTTCAGTTCAGCTCCTATTGGAAACCGGCCTTAAAATGCAAATCCGTCGATTTAAGAAGCACAGATCAATACAGCTTAGTAATCAAGTTAAGCACTTACGTCTCTTTGGCCCAATTAATTTCCTATATTCACGCCATCTCCCGACCTGGCATTTAATTTACTGTAAACAGTATTTTGTTCAGTAATGCGAATTTTGATAGTGTTTTGTCTTTATTTATATTTGTATTATATCCAGTGTTTCATTTGTGGTTATAACATTTAATAAATATCCTGCCTCCGTAGCGTGGTGGTAGCGTGTGCTTCACGCTTAACAGGTCCCGACTTCGAAACTCGGTCAGGGTGATTTACCTGGATAAGGTTTTTCCGGGGTTTTCCCTTATCCTGAAAGACGAATGTCGGGTAACTCTAAGCTCTAAGGACCCCGGACTCATTTGAGCATCAATTCACCCATTCCATTCATCGTCCGATATGACTTAACGTTGGAGTACGTAAATTAAAAAATCCTGATGATGGGAGAGATGCACACTCCCAAAACGTTGATTTCTAATCGTCTTTTCTCCTGGCTTGCGGCCCGAGAAGAAATTAAGCATATTCGTCGCCAGGAAAGCTTCAGGTCTTATTTTGCAAAGTCACTTATTTGCTCTTGTTTCTTTCTTTTCTTTTCCTGGGTATGCAAAGTGGGCGGCATTTCAAAGCCGTTACATACCTACTAGCACTTAAATGATTTGACTACAGCTTAAGCTATTGCAGTCCTCTACTGCCACTGTGCCTATAAATGTGCAGGTAATAAAGCCATGCCTACAAACTTTTGTTTCGTTTAACATGAAGCAGATAGAAAAATAAACGTTTGCAAACATTTGTGTGATGAAAAATGAGTAGAGAAAGTGGTGTGAGTGTAATAAATATTTCTCCCGCACACACATGGAAAAACATTTTATTCTTGGAATATTTGTGTTGGAGTTAGGGATCTCAAAACTCGATTTCAAATGTTTGGTCGAATGTCCTGCTATGTCCAAAATAGAAAATTAAGAGAAATGTTTGAAAATGGCAGTAAGATATACAGAAAGTTACTCAAAAGGCGCAGGTAGTGAAAGAAAAGCCAAACCCAGGAACATAAGTAAAAGAATTTGGCAACAAAGAGAGTCGTGTAAGCAAGGAAAGACAATCACATCCCTGGAGGAGCTACAACAATAGACTAACCACTTGGCTCCAGAAATAATCGGGGCCCGCAAATGGTCGCCAAATAACATAGAGCTTAGAGCAACACAAGCAAGGTAGGATATTAGCCCAGGGACGCCAGCCACTAATGAGCACAGAGCTATGATTTTTTAATGTTTGTCTGAGGTAATAAAGAATTTATGATAGCTAATGACTCCCGAGTTTGTTCAAGTCCTAAACAGTTTACGACCGTGCACAAAGCATTGCTCACCTGGGAAGTAACCTTACGGTTACTACAGACAATAGCAAACTAGCAGCAAGCTTATTAAACATAGTAGACAGAAATAGCAGGAGAAATAATGCTCACAAAACCGTATGAAAATACTATTATGAACTTGCTCTAGCAAAATATTGCGGAAGTGGGGCACATATTTTAAATATAAGCTAAAGGGTATGTAAATTATTCACATTTTTGCTTGTTATTTTGTCTACCATTTGTTGTAATCACCAGAAAGCGTGATCAACATTTCACTGAAACTTTGGATCTCAAAAAGTAAGTACCAAAAAAGATTCGCACACGTTTGAGTGTCCTTCAACGGCATAAAACATTAAGAAAAGTTGTACGAATGTGTAATTTCATAAATAATAACCCAGCATCTTTCAGGAAATTCCCTAGCCCCGAACTACCTTTATATAGATAGGTTTCACATAAAGGCTTTCAATATTTTATTAAACCATGTGTTCGGAACGTTGCGAAGATAAAAATACGCGATTTTTTGTAGCATTTTACGAGATTTTTCCAGTTTTTGATTTGAGTTTACAATAGTTTTAGTAAAACATTTTTACAATTATGTGCAAGTTATTTTGTTTCTCGCAAGATAGTGTTAAGCGTATGCACCAACTAACCTAGCGGTAACGCCCGAGGTTCGCATTCAGGAAGTCAAGGGACGTATCCGTGGTGACTATCCACTCTGGTCAGCAAGGCGAATGCTTGAGTGGGTGTTCTCCACTCTCTCCCATTTGTACCCATTTACTATTTCATGTTACAAGACGTCTCCGGGGCTGGTCGTCAGGAGGCAGATGAGGGGAGACTTGAGCCACACTCCAGCGGTTTGATTGTCTTAGGTGTCCCTTCTGTTACCTAATCTACTTCCACCTGCACTAAATTGGCAAGTTAAGTGAGCTGTTGTCTGAAAGATGACTTGTCCAAGCAGGTGTAGGTATAACAATGTGTCTTGGGCGAATATAAAAAGTTTTAACAGGAAACAGATAAGCCTTTTTGTAACTAACTTAAACATATCAAAATAGATCAAAATGGGTTGGAAAAATCATGTGTTTGAAAACCATAAGATTTCCTTTCTTTCTTTGTTTCTTTCTTCAGTACTTACTCTTTTTTATAGAACTATCACTATTTTTAAGTTCTTTTAATGATATAATAATCTGTCCAAATGAATGTATGCAGTGTTATACAAATATAATAATTTGTAACTTAAAACTTCACTTATCTTATAAGAAATCATGATAATTGATATAAATTCTTCAGGATCGCGATTTGATGTATAATTATAGATAGATAGATATGATTTATTTGCCAAGACAATACAAAGGTTGTATAGCAACATCAAAAACACATACAAAAATAACATTAAAACATTACAAAAACATATTACTGTTATAAAACTCAGTAATACTGTACACAGGATTTGAGAGCAGTGTAGATTTAACTTTTCTTTTAAATAGCACTAGTGGCAGAACTTTGACGTTGTTGGGAAGACTATTAAATAGATTTAAAGATGTAATTTCAAATGAATGTTGAACTTTACTGTATTTGCATTTAGCAATATAAATGTTAGCACTGTTTCTAGTGGAGTAATTATGAACTGCAGAACACAATGTATATAAATCTATATTCATCTTAACATATAAGAGACAATCCATAATAAACAAAGAAGGCATGGTTAGTATGCCCAATTCAATAAATACGGTTTACAGTGTGTCCTAGACGATGCTCCATACATAAGTCGAATAAGCTCTCTTCTGAGGTACAAAAATTTTATTGGATGAAACATGGTTTCCCCATAGTCAAATGGCTATTTATGCATCCAAAATACAAAGTTTTTAGAGAGTTCAAAGATAAGTATTTCTTTAAAATTCGTAATAAGAAAAGTTCTGTGCTTAATTTTCCAGCAACATTCTCAATATGAGTGCGTCAACCCAGACAAGATTCAAGACTAATACCCAAAAACTTAATTGATTCAAGAGAGCCAGGATCAGCTGAATTAATTTTAAAAGTAACATCAGCAGTTTTGTTATTATTAATTAATAGGCTGTTATGCTTACACCAATTTTCAATTCTGTTAGACAAATCAGTTATTTTAGAACACACAAGAGTTCTGTCATTTAAAGCAATTTTAATTGCTAAATCATCTGCATAAAGGTATGTCCTTAGGCAGTCTTCCCGAATATTATATGGTAGATCATTTATTTATATATATATATATATATATATATATATATATATATATATATATATATATATGATAAAAAACAAGGGTCCAAGTATGGAGACCTGAGGGACACCATGTTTCGCCATCATAAAGTTAGAAAATATTCCATTAACATATACAGATTGGTATCTGTGTGACAAATACGATCTGATCAATTTCAGACTATCATAATTAAAACCATAGTATTTTAGTTTCTTGCTAAACTTTCTTGCTTTCAGAAAGGTGTGTATTATGAAACTATAAAAATATTTGGCGCACTTCCTAATGTTCTTAAAGAAAAAGTTGATAGTTTCGGTGCTTTTAAAAAATCTGTTAGAGAGTACCTTTGCTCAAAATCTTTTTATTCTGTACAAGATTATCTAAATGACAAATTATCCTGATAATTCTTCTGTAGCTCTATAAGTAGTATCTAACTATTCCAATGACAAATCATTACTTATAAATATTTGATGCAAGCTGAAAGTTTATTTTTAATGTATATGTATTTAATAAATAAGTATGGTATCTATTGCTAAAAGGTTGAGACGTACTAGCATAAGCCAAGTGAAAGCTGGTTTAAAAAGTGTTTCATTTTGTATCATATATAATTATCCCTGCTTTGTTTTCCATATTGTTGTTCATATTGCCTGTGTACTATAATATGTGTCTTATGTTAACTTTTGTACATATATATGCTATTAAACTTTATACCTCTGGACATGTTCAATGTTCACAGCCTTTTCTGGCTACAAGTGAACCTACTGAACGCAAATCAATCTAATCTAATCTAATCTTGAACAAAGTATCAAGTATCTTCAGCTATCGTCATCGTTACTAAACACTAGATGTTCATATGTTCTTGTTAGTACTACCAAAATCTGAAAATAAAACAAATTTAAAAACGGAATCGACTGCCGGTATTTCAAAATTCATTACGCGATGTTTGTTTTTTTAAAATAAATATGAGTACATCGCGTAATGAATTTTGAAATACCGGCAGTCGATTTTTTTTAAAATTTGTTTTATTTTCAGATTTTGTTAGTACTAACAAGAACATATGAACATCTAGTGTTTATAAACGATAACGATAGCTTAAGATGTGTATAAATATACATGAAATCGCGATCCCAGAGAATTTATAAGAATTACGTATCATCATTTCTTATAAGATAAGTGAAGCTTTAAGTTACAAATTATTATATTTGTATATATTTGTTTGCTTCACTGTTAATAGCTTCATATTTTACGTGTTTATAATATTAAGCTATTTTAAAGTTTCTGAGTTCTTTGTATTTTAAAATAAGATTTAGGAAGTTTCGAAAATGTGATGCAATTATTAATTTTTCCACTGCTGTTGTGTAACTGTCTAATAATTTGAGCATATGGTTTAAACAGTGTACTTTTCTACATAAGAGGTTGAAAATGTACTACAGTTAGCTTTTTATAATTATAAGATAGCTTATAATTGTTGTAGTGTCCTAACAGAACAGAACAAGCTCAAAGGATATTGGTTTGTATGTTACGCGTTGAAAATAGGAATTGTAGCTTCTTTCGTAACATACCAAAAGCATGATAAAGCTTCAGTAAAATAGGAGAAAATGTGACAGTGAATAATATATGCACAAATTCCTGAATTATACAAGTTTATAGTACTTTAAGCCTCACAATTACCCGTTTTGGGTCCCAAGTGATTAGCCATCTTTTATATTTATAATAAAATACCTCTAATAGCCATATTCAAAGAAATGACACTGATATTTGGACATGGATATGAAAAAAAGCCTAACCTACAGTTTTCAGAATTTGGAAACATTATATAGCGTATGGTCATCTAGTAAAATATAGCTTATCAATGTTGAAAGAATTATCAAAATAGCTTGCTTGCTTTTCGAGTTTATTCCATACGCACATACATTTTCAAACCAATATTGAACAAAATTAAACGCCAGAAAATGAGTGGTGATAACTTACTGGCATTAAACATGACAGAACATAATAAAGTATTTAAGCTAACCACACAGCACCCCCTCCTGATTAAATATTTCCTGGATCCACTACTGTCCGGAGCAATGATGCCACTTGACACGGAGATCAAATTTGATAATAACGCTGCCAATCTCACGCAATCCTCCGTATTGGACTATCATGTCAGGATGACAAGGCACAAATCAATATCCCGTCCATTTCCCACGAGGCAATTCCAATTACATCTACAGCAAGGAAACATGGAAAAGGCTTTCTTCCGGTACTTTCTGAAGGTTCGCAAATAATAAAATATCCTCTTCTGGAAGATCGTCAGTATTATATTCTCAACAGATGACATCCCCCGTTCATGCAAATTGATATACTGTAATTCTGACAAAACATTCCGAAATGTTACATTTACATGAACTTATCTTCTACTATTGTTTGGTTTATATACTGTGACTTTGTGGGTTCGTGAAATGAAAAGTCCAATTGCACCACTCTAAAATGTTCTTTATTTCCACCGACTTACAGTTGAACACTTGCCAATTACACAGAATTACGTAATGCACACAATTACAATTCACCAGTTCGTCCGTTACCGTTCCGATGCACGTACACAGTCTTCCCGTCCGTTCGCTAGCTCGTCAACCACTGACTGACTGACTGACTGACTGACTGACTGACTGACTGACTGACTGACTGACTGACTGACTGACTGACTGAGTGACTCAATTCACTCACTGCAGCCCTTTTTATAGGAATATCACCGTCTTCTAGAAGTCTCTGGTTTCAGTGAATTACCGTGAAAGTTCCAGATGGCAGTGGAAGGGGGGAAAGAGGCGACCAGCGACAAGTGACATTTCCCTAATCATCCCCCTCAGTTAGTGACAGAGACTAATGGGAGGGTGTGGTTGGCAGACTCTGCCCCCTTACTCAGCTGTCGTTGGTTGCGCTTTCCGCTAATTGGATGACAATACTTTACACATTGTTGTGATAAAAGCTTATTACATTCTTAAACATTTACATAGTAGGTAGAGTAGCTATTGCATTCCACCCAAAAATTTGACATGAAGATTTCGCTTCAAATATGCATTCTGAGGTCCCCTGAATAATAAAAAAGAATTTTTAGAAAAGCTCCATATGCTTGTGTTTGAGAGCAACAGAAGTCAAAAACTTAAGGTTGGTTAAACAAAAACTCGATATTCAAGTTCAGCATATTTTAAAGACGTGACACGAGGATTTTCAAGAAAATCTCCCAAATCCAAGTTCCCTTTATATCGAAAAACATTTAGACAATTTTTTATTTTTTCAAAGATAACTAGCAAATTTGATTAAAACACCACATGTTTAAGATTTTTTCATGAAAAATGAAATACATATCTTGAATTTTCTGGGAATAGCTTCTGAGGTGCTGTTTATTCGGGGTGACCTTCAAATCATAAGAGACAGACAAAATCTTATTAAACACATCGTGTAGATCTCGCTAAGGCATACAATTTATGTCAAATAAAATTTTAGATATTTTCCAAATATTAATTGTCCTTACTACAATCAGATATAAAGTTTTAATTATCGCTTTAAGCCAATTGTACTGCAATATTTCCCTTTTATCTACAAGAAAATATGAAATAACACAATTTCTGTGAAAGCTCTTCTCGATTAAAATTTAACATAGAGTAGAATAAGCCTTTAAGAATACTTGTAAAAAACTGAGTAGAGAGAGTCATGTAAGTGGAAAACATAAGAGTTTTTATCCCTAATGTGAAAAGAGAAACGAATGTCAAAGCTATCATAGCGCAACCACTTCTTTCAAGATTTGACTGTACGTTATACTTACTGCATTCCCCTATTGCCAACGTATCTACAAAAAATATGAAATACGAGGGCTATTCAATAAAGAATGAACACAATTCTTTTTGACAACGTACCTTTACTCAGCCTCATCATTTTGACGGTCCATCTCAAAATAGCCTCCCCCGAATGCGATGCACTTGTCCCAGCGTTTCTGCCAGTCTTCAAAGACGTGCTGGAAACCATTCTTTGAGAGATCCTTCAAAATCACCTCCGCAGCCTTCACCACTGCTTCTGATGATGGATAATGCATCCCACGAAGGCGTTTCTTCCAGTTAGGAAATAGAAAAAAAGTCACATGGGGCTAAATCCGGACTATAGGGAGGTGACGGATGCATTTCACGTTGATTTTTGCAAGATATTCAGCAACAACATTGGCAATATGCGGCCGCGCATTATCGTGGTGCAGCATCCAGCCTGCTTCACGTAAATGTGGTCTTTTGCACCTGATATGGACTTGCAATTTTTTCAGAACATCCCTGTAGTATTGTCCAGTTACTGATTTGTGTGCAGGTACAACATGCTGATAAACCATTCCATGAATATCAAAGAATGAGAGGACCATAACTTTCCCAGAAGAAGCAACCACTTTTGCGTTTTTTGGGGGTTGCTGATGAAGGAGATTTCCACACTGAGCTTTGCTGTTTGCTCTCAGGATCAAAATGATGTAGCCAAGTTTCATCAGCAGTGATAACGTTTGAAAGAGACTCCGGATCTTCCTCTAACGTCAACATAACTGCAGGCAGACCTGCATGCGAATGTCCTTTTGTTCGGGAATCAACAGTCTTCGAACCCATCGCGTACAAACACGTCTCATGTGTAATGTTTCTATCACCAAAGTGTGGGTGGCACCCAATGAAATCTTCAGTATTTCAGAAAATGATCTTAAGGTAATTCGTCGATCCTCTCTCACAATGACAAAGTGTTGATGTTTTCTTCCGTAGGAGCAGTAACTGGAGCACCTTCCTTTGAAATTGATCGTCTCCCCGCTTTAAATATTTTAAACCACCTTCAAGCTGTGCTGTAGGGAAGAACAGACTCTCCATAGTCCTCCTGTAACATTGTATAGGTCCCAACTGAAGATTTGTTGAGACGAAAGCAGAATTTCAAAGCCGCATATTGTTCCTCACGTGTTACCTACATTGCAGCGGTAGGCGATACTGAACATGTCTGAACTTGTCTGGTTATCACAGGAGGGAACCAGGAGTACCAACAAAGAAAGTACTGTGGCGGTTTGTTTCACATTAAGCTAACAGAATATAATGAGATTGAATTTTTGTTTGACAAATTATGACTGTAAAAAAATTATGATCATTCTTTATTGAACAGCCCTCGTAAAAACATTAACAAATTTATATTTCGATTTCCATGAATAGTAAAAAATATAAGCGTTTGTAACAATAATAATTTATACCAAAGTACAGTTTGGTACAGATGAGGTGGCAGCTCTCGAAATATTCTCAGATGATTGGACGAGTTCATCCTCTGTTGTTAAGAGAGGAAACGTCAGTTCTAATTGCGAGATCCACTTGGTAGTAACATATCGAGAGTTTATAATAACATAAACATTGGAATTTTTGGGCTCATCTACATGTCCTTCCATTTTACAAAAGAAGCAGGTGGGGGCATCTGAAGAAAAGTAAATCCAGTAAGCGGTGCCTTCAAATTCTATTGTCATGGATTCAGGCAATTTATCAAAAACATCAGGTTTTACATAAACTTGTCGGCGAAAACTCATTTTATGGGTGTATCCAGGTATGGATATCCCTGCTCTGATGTAGGAAATTGCAGAAGCTGTTTCAATAACTTTATTCAAAAGATTTCCTGAATCGCATGATTTGTAATCACAGGGCTCACATTAGTTTTAGTTAGGAGAGGCCTGATTTCCAAGGATATGTCATTAGTTTTGATCTTTGAAAATCGTGAGGTTATGTCTTCCACCAAGGTTTTGTTTGTCAAGTAGAGGCAAACTCTGTTGTTATGAATACGTGATACGAATCTAATACTTGTGGGAATAACTAATTTGCCTAGAGCTAATACATATTCTTTGAGTGATAAAACTGTCATTCGCTTCAATAATTAAAGCTTGTACTTTATTTGGCATAGATTGAGCAATTCAAGAACAGCTGCGTGCGGTGTAGTGTTGTTATTGTTCATCTTGCTTTTTCAGAAGTTGGGTTGCAGACCTGATTTTTCAAACTGTTATTAGCCATGCTGCGGCTGAAACAGTTGACTGCTGAAATATCAGCGATGCGTAGCTTTGCTTAATTATGCCGTGATTATAAATCAATAAAATTACGTTTATCAAGTCATACAAGTAAAGGAAATACCTGTCTTTACTCACAGAGCTAAGTTGAGTAGAGTATTACTTCAATTTGTGATGAAATCCTTAGTTACTGCTTGTATTCAGGAAAATACCACTCTAAACTGGAAACTAAACTTTTAATTACACTCCGTATACAGTTCACAGCCTTCTATGAACACTGCCATTCTTTACAAATGGATGAACATTTCATAACGTTAATTAATGCCATTAATTGCGTGTATGTGTTCGATCTGAGCGTGTAAAAACATTTAACTCTTCATTTATTTTCATATCTTATTCATAAACATCTGAACATGTTATTAATGACGAGCAAACTAAAAGTAAAGATGCTACATTCACAGATTCGTGAAGTAAGCAATATGTGTAATTCCATGGCAAACTATCACAGAGTGTTACTGTCTACATTAAAAAGCTTTGGAAAAGTGTAGCTAACGCTACATGTGTGTCAGAAAGAAGCGTTCGACGAATACTTAGAGAGACAAAGGATGTGCATTCCGGTTTACTTCGTTTTCCATGACCCACCAGGAAACCTCAGAAGATCGCCTTAATTAGTTTCAAAGAGACAACAGTTCGCCGAACGGTCAATGAATGAAACAAAATTGAGAAACAGACCTACGTTAAGGCAGTTGTATGCTAAGTTAAAATATCCAGAAGAGATGTAATGGCTTAGGTAAAACTTTCCAGCAGATCAATTCCATGCCATTAACTTCTCTACTGTTCTCAATCCTAATATCATCATCATCATCATCATCATCATCATCATCATCATCATCATCATCAAGGTATAGGTCTTCTGGCCCGTTCCGACTGCAAGGAAATTGATCGGACCATCTCATTCGTGGCCTGCCAACATTTCTTCTACCTACAGGTTTATACTTGTATACTATTTGTGGTGTACGGTCTTCGGTCATTCTCTGCACATGATCTTCCCAGTTTTGCCTGTATGCAATGATTGTTTCATTTAGACTCTGAACTTCCATTTCTCTTCTAATATCCTCGTTTCTTTTCTTGTTTATGAGTCTATAACCTGCCACCTGTCTCAGAAATTTCATCTCAGCAGCCTCCACTTTCTTCTGTTGTGAGATAGTCAAGACCCAGTTACCACACCCATAAAGCAGGGCTGGGATCAACATTATTTTATACAGTTTTAACAAACTTTGATGATTACAATTTTTAAAAGTTCTTTTTATTGTGCCACATATTGTTTGGAATTTGTTTATTTTGTTTTGTATATCTCTATTACTGGTATATGGCACAATGTAGCCAAGATAATTAAAATAGCTTTGTTGTTGGATGGGTTTATCATTTATGCAAATTTTTGCTCTCAAATGGTTCGTTCCTATAAAAGGCATTATTTTTGTTTTTTCATATGAAATTTGAAGATTATACTCTCTTGTAATATTTACAGCTTAATTATTCCTTTAAGATCCACACCTATCACCAAAATAGGTAGGGTTCTCCATCAAAACAGTCATAATATTTTACACCTGGCTCCTTATCATTCTGAACTGATCCCCATTGAATTTATTTGGGATGCCGCAAAAACCTGAGTGACTGGCAGAAATGTTACGTTGATATGGAAGACATAATTCAGCTAGCTGATGACAAATGAACAGCATTCAGCAGAAGATTGGAAGAATGATGCATTCATATGATGAAAATTGAAGTAGAGTATATGCAGAAAGAAAGATTATTAGATTTAGGGCCGGAAATAGTAATTCACTTGGGAGAGGATGGTGTTGATTCTTCTACAGATACTTCAAGTGGAGAGGATGAAGCTCAGTTTGAAACACAGCAACCATTTAGAGATGAAGCGGCCATAATATATCGTGGACTGCAATGACACATAATTGAACTGTAGCTGCCACATTATGTCATTGTTGCACTTTTAGTAAAACAATATACCAAAATATAAATAATTTGACATGTTAGGTATGAATGTTTACACTACATTACTATTTTCCCAGTTATTTTGAATTTGACAGTTTCCAATTTCTATGAGCAGCTAAAATGATTAACCACAAAGAAAAACTAAAAAGAACTCAGTAAAAGAGAAAAGAACTCGAAAGCGCGAAACGACGAACAACAAAAATACTTCTCTTATCTTGAAATAACGATAATAGCAAAATTCGGGCAAGCTGAAAGACACTACTTAAGGACTCCAAAATGCTGTAATAACGATCCTTTGCTCAGAGCTACGCGAAACCATCTAGTGTAGTTACCTCTTACTAACGACCTAGCTAAGTGCTCCTTAGTAATGAGTGCTGTGCCATCTATTGTACGCCCATTATCGTTTTCAGAAATTACCCAACCTTTTCCATGCAAATCCGAAACTGCTACAACTGCATTTTATACTTCTCAGTCACAAACCTACCGGAACAGTAGTTTTCAATGATTTGTTTCTTCTTGAAAGGACATCTGAGCAATATATCAATATTTTAATACTAGCATACAAAAGGTTCTTGCAAACTCTGACCAAGAAAAACAAATGCCCTCTACTGAATCAGCAGGCACCAATTCTGTGTTAATTTTGTGTTCTCTTTCATAAGACACGTGTATATTTCCAACTTAAAATTCAAAGCAGAAATATCTGTCCCTAGAAAAAAGCTGTATTCATTCGCAAATAGAGCGAATAACATTATTCGAGATGAACATTTACAAAAATGGCTTATCACCTGTTTTTAACTTGTTATTACTTTGGGAAAACAATATTAGGCTTAAGCACTAGTGATACCATTTAAGAGCCGGTCGCTACGGATAGCTTTGATAGTCCATTCTCTTGGCATACTCTCGATATAGTAGACGAATTGGAATACATTCCTATTTGAACTATGTGGAAAATTCAACAAATATCATGAAATATTGTGACTGTTTTGTTTAATTCAAACAGTATGTTGAGTAATCATTTTGACTTGAGTTGTGCGTGTAATGTCATGTCACGTGACCTCTCCCTCTCTCTAGTGAAGCATGTAGAAAGCGTCATCTCTCTCTCTCGTTTGCCAACGCTGGACGAGGAAGGACCTAGGTCCGCTCACTGTAAGGTAACCAGCCATGTGGCCAATGGCCGCGCCGTGGCTCAGTGGTTAGACCGCTTGGCTCTCACCAAGGCGGCCCGGGTTCGATCCCAGGCGACCGCAAAGTGAGATTTGTGGTGGACAACACGGCGCTGGGGCGGGTTTTCTCCGGGACCTCCGGTTTCCCCCGCCATCTCATTCCACCGGTGCTCCATCTTCATCTCATGTATCATCAGTGTCACCGCCTGCGGTGCCGTATGTAGTAAAAGCGGACGTTAAACGCTACACATTCATTCATGTGGCCAATTGTGTATTTCCTATTATTGTAGTAAACCTTTCATTTCTAAATTGTAGTTTCAGTATTTTGTAATGTAATTGAACCGTCATACAGGAAATCCCAACCTCTCCGCAAAGCATGTGGATCCCGTCTGAGAGCTCCTCCCGTGCAAGATCTGGCCATGTGACATCCTTATCTATTAACATCCATGGTCAGGTCTTCACAATATCTCGGAAGCAGTTCACTTCAGCATAACATTATTTGACATTATATTTTCTGACGTGATCAATCTTTTTATACAGTTAGATTTTCTCTATCGTTTACGTTCTAACAGCTATACATAATACACTCAGAGTAAAGAGGATGTATGAAGAATTTGCACAAAAAAATTCGAAACATATATTTCATTTGCAACACAATTATCTTAAACATACGATACATTCATTCAAATCGTTAGAGCACGTTTGAGAAAATAAAAATTGTCCAGAAATTTCACATGTGAAAGGTAATAAGGATTGGAGGGATTTTCTTCAAAATCACATACTTGGAAGATTTTGAACTTAAAAACCGAGTTTGGCTTTTAAACGATTTTTCGTTTTTGATTTACATACACAGACATACACATACACACAGATCATTCTTTTAAATATGTATTCCTTTCAAAAAGTCTCTGAAACATGTATTTCTTAGAATCTCGTGGAGGGCATTCGATCAGACTTCATGCATTGTGCCTATGCCCTAAGTAGAGCATCCCAGGGAGGAAGGATGAGGCAAGAGGAGACAGAAGCGGCCGATCCAAGGAGTCAAGACAGTGCAGAGGGCAGGCTCTCTACTATTGTCCAGTTAAAAACTACCGGGAGGCTAGTACAACCGGTATCGCAATACCGTGGTCCTGAAATGGCACAGCTATGTGCAGAAGTTCTACCCAATCAGTCCTGGAGCCATAGGTCCAAAGACCCTGGCCTCCATCAACCCGAGAGCTCTTCCCATAGAGCAATACCTTATTTCTTAAAAAGCCCCCCTCCCCCCGTTGACAACAACGTCAAGACGGGATGGAAGTGGATACGCCACTTACGCGCATCACCCTGCAGGGAAGACTACCGAAAACCTCGGTGGGGCTGCCTGGTTATCTAGCACACCTTCTACCAGGTCTGTAGGCCAGTATTCGGGACTTGTTAGGCAACCCTCTACCCCCTCCGGGCGACCGTAGCCTGGCCGGAGGTACCCGATCTCCCATGGGTGTCGGGAACACACTGCCCCCTCGAGTCCAACCCTCCCCGACGGGAGGGGCTCGAATGTTCGGCCCGAGGTTCCTCTAGTAACGTCAGAGGTACCACGAGTGCTAAGGGTCTGCAGCGCCCGCACCACGGCAGCTGAAGGGTACGGATCCCCTCCCCTACGGGAGCCCTCAGGCCAGGGGACCGGAGACTGTACAAGATGTTTTCCAAGAGAATATCATCCTGCCATACAGCGCCGAGACACCCGCCGATACATCTACCTTAAAGAGACTACAAGATGAAAGATGATATGAACTGATAATGGAGACGAAATGAAGGGACAGGAAATTCGGGGAATGTAGTTAATCCTTTATTTGGCAAATGATTTTGCTACTTATTCCGGTCTTGCAAAACCGGTTCTCATACGACTTTCTGCTGCACCTCCACGCTTCGATTCGAATAGCGATATGCAATGGGTTAGCCATCCGTTCAAAGCTAAACGTGATGTGTTCGAATCCCGGCAGTTGCAGTCAAACGTGCCTGTGGTAAAAGACGGGAAGGGCCCACGCAAAATAATCGGTGTGATGGCATGCTTGGATGTTGACGGGGTATCATTTGCCTGCAGTTGGTTGGATTTTGCCTTTTAATACTAAAAAAAAACAATTTAATTGTAAAAATAATATATTATTTACAATTAAAAGGACTCAGAATTTTGCTAGTATAACTGACAAAGGACAGTAGAATATTATAATAACAAAAAAACGCGCTAAAATATTTTTAAATCGAATACAGCGTAATGTTACCCCAAAACAACAGCACCAAATAAAGAGTTAACCTATCCAGATTCGCCTGGTAACCCGAAACCTCCCCCCCCCCCCAAAAAAAACCCCATGAGTTAGGTCGGCCACAGGAATCGAACCTGCAGGCCACAGACGAAACCGCCTGAGCTACTCCGCTTGGTTTTTATGCCATTTAATCTTGTGCAAATTCTATAGCAATTAGCTATGTAAAAATGCCTTATCTGTTATAATGATAGCTAGCACTTGTTTATTATTTTATGTAACCAGCTAATAGTACATGAAGATTGTTTAAAGGCGGCAGTTCCATTAGTGAAAATTGACATAATCAGATGTTTCAATTGAATTATGTACTAAGGTATACTAATATACGTGAAAGCACAATGCAGAATAACGTAGATACTGTCGTGAACCCGTTATTGTGATAGCGTGGCTTGTGTACACAAAGGAACTGATAAAGATAGCGCGGAGATAAAAGGTCTGCCGAAACATTATTTATTTTTATTTTTTTCGAGTGGAGGAAAAATGCATGTTACGCACTTACCCTGGGATTGGAGTGTGAGACTCCTCTGGGGACTCGAACAGCCAGCCCTACCCACTAAAAAACCTCCACTGGTGAGTATTCAGGAGTGGTGCTGTGGCAGTACCGCTGTAGCACCTGCGGATTCAAGGAAGGGATGTATTGACCAGGCCGAGGCCTGGTCCAAGGTGAGGAATGCGGCAGGACATAAGCATGACCAAGGCCCTGCTTACGCCCTTGCTTATTAGGAGTGGGTGTAACTGGATTCTGGGTAATATGTCAGGGAGTAGTGAGCGGTCTTGTTTGGAAGTGAATGAGGAATTAAGGTTATTGACGAATGTAGGGTCTCTGCGGCGGTTGGTGTCGACCTCTGGTATTGGGTCCGTCGAACATCGTCTGGAGGACTGCCACTTCCTCCTTGATGAGTCTCCGGAGCATGGGTGTGTGTGTATGTGTGTGTGTGTGTGTGTGTGTGTGTGTGTCGCGATGTTTGATTGAGAATTCATGCTTCTCCTGTATGTCTTCTCGTAATTCTGCAAGCTCTGTGCTGAGATTTGTGTGTGCTGTAAGCTTGATGCCCAGATGAAGTCATGAGCTCTGTTAGAAGTTCCTCCAAGTTGGTCAGTTTGGCCATTACGACCAGGAACTTCGAATGGAGAACCCGAAACAAATAAAGATAGGTAATTGGAAACTTCTAGGAACATCTTGTTTGTTACAGAACATTCCAGAAATATCAATGGTCGTATATAAAAAAAAAAGCCGTGGCTAGTTCAAGGGGAGTCGAAAACGGAGTTGTAACGAGAGTTTTGTGTGTGTAATTTAAGTCCTCCAACGTTGTCATATCGGACGGTGAATGAAATTAGTGAAATGATGTTCAAATGTGTCCGGAGTCCATGAAGCTTAGAGTTACCTGACATTCGTCTTTCAGGATAAAGGAAACCCCCGGAAAAACCTTATCCAGGTTCCACCCTAACCGAAATTCGAACTCGGGACCTCTTGAACGTGAGGCAGGCACGCTACCATCTACGCTACCGAGACGGCAACACAGTCGTAAAGAGAGTTGTAAACAGAATGTAATCAAAACTGAGTACCGTGTGCCAGCAATTGTGTTTTCAAAGTGAATGCTTTTGTTTGTAGTCAACGACCTTGGAAGATTGTAATTGTGTATGTGACGTAATTCTGGTGGTTTACAAAGTGTATTTCTACGCAAATGAAGAACGTTGCAACTTGGACTGTTAATTGTACGAACCCACAAAGTCACAATATATAATTATTAACAAGAAACATTTCTTTTAATTATACGAAGTACGATGTATCTCTCAAGGGGCCGTATGTTACAACTGTAGGTTGCTTAGGAATCTCCTCTGAGACTATATTGCAATTTGTAAATTTTTCTGAGTACTAGTACTATTCTCAAACATGCAGAAAGCACATATAAAAGTTGATATGCGTGTTACTTTAAAGTGGTCCCATATGAAGGGTTCGGGAATTGATCTTGAGGCATCTTACACAGGAAACAGTCTTCATGCGAAGAATTTATGCATTTACTCTCAGCATGGAAGCAGACGAAACTGTCAATCTTACTTAAAAACGTTTAAATATTTATGAGTTATACAGCAGTTCAGCCCTTTGCTACAGACATTTAGTGGGCAATAAATTTTATTGAGATTACCGTCTCATTTTCCTCAACCTATCAGCTTGAATTTTCAATATGGAGACCCAGTGATTGTGCTTCTTGTATGACAGTCCATTATCACTTCGTTTTTTTTCTTTTCTTGCCTTGAAAAACTTCCATGGACTTATACAAATACTTCAAAACCGAAATTAGGCAAATCGGTTCAGCCATTCTCCAGTTTTTGTAAGACTAACAAACGTCAATTCATATATAATAACTGTTTGTAATGGTCTCATGATGAACCATGGTTATGGAACTAATTTAACTACAAAAACTGAGGCAATTGCAATGGCGATGTATCTTCTGATCCGACTAGTGGTCAACATGGCTTTCCCTCAGGATTATCTGCAGCTCAATAATGGCATTGGCAACTATTTGACTAATTATTAACTGTATCGCTAATTTAAAACAAATGCTTTATCTATCCTAAAAACCTGTACTAGCTAAGATATCCCTGTATCACTTCATTGAATGACTCCGCGTTTCCCGGACCTTTACGGCAACAGTCACAACGTCAAGATGTCTGGGACATCCGTAGACCATGATGCAAATAGCGAATGACTGCTCTTTCAACTCATGGTCGTTGTTTTACAGCAAAAATACGAATGACGGTAAATTAAAGGTTATCTTAACCCTACTTTCCTGTAACAACTTTCAATTGGTCGGTTTATATTTTAAAATAACACAGTCATTTATCCCTTGAAAGAACCTTTGTGATATGCTTCTCAGAACAGACTCGGGAATTTTAGGAGTCATCTCTTAATTCTTTTTCTATAAATCTATCTTTTTCTAATATTCTTATGTTCTTTGAGGCTTTTTCCTCAGGAGTCGAATTTTTCAGGTTGCTTCCAGGGTTTTCGATTAGAAAGTTCTTCATATTCCTCTTTAGTAGACACAAACTTATTGTATTATCAGACTATATAAATATATTTGCCGGTTAACTTATATACTATTCCAATTAATAATAATAAATAATATAATTTATCAGAGAATATGTTTTAGCTTAATTATAATAACACTAAACATTTGATTCATTTGATCAGTCAATTGTTTGAGGTTCTGCCGAAGCACTGAGCTACGGGATAACAAACTCACAACACAGTTAGGACATGCACAGCTCTAATCCAACAAAGAGCATGCCCGCCTCGGTAGCGTAGATGGTAGCGTGTCTGCCTCAAGTTCAAGAGGTCCCGAGTTCGAATCTCGGTGAGGGTGAGTTACCCGGATTAGGTTTTTCCGGCGTTTTCCCTTATCCTGAAAGACGAATATCCGGTAACTCTAAGCTCCATGGACCCCGGACCCATTTCATTCATCGTCCGATATGACTAAATGTTGGAGGACGTAAATTACAAAAAACAAAACACAACAACAACGAGCATGGGAAGTAGATGAAGCTGATTATGTTTCTGTAAAGATTCGCAAAGGACAATAGACTTCATGACGATCAACAAAAAGACCGTCTGTTCGCATTTTGGAGACCTAATACAAGTAGATTAGCTATTTGTATAAAAACAAATAATTTATGGGCCTTCCAATTCAGTCCGTCCCATGAAGTTCAATTACCCAAGAGCAAAATGGATTATCGGAAGTCTTCAGTTCCGAACAAGAGATACCCTTCCTAAATGCACAAAAATATATTAACATCCGATTTTAAATATAAATTTCATGAATCAAATCTCATAGAGATATCTCTAAGTGTCTGAAAAATATGATCTACCTTTCCATTTATAGGTAAAGAGATTTAGAAATTTAGGTAATATTTCCAAAATAAATCTGCAAATATATAAACACTGTAATAGAAATAAATACCCTGTGACAGTTTTATAAGTATTAAAAACTAAGATATTTTTTCAAGCCTAACTGTAAGCAATGCTAAAACATTTTCTAGTCATTCTGTTACATGGATTTGTGTGGTTGATCTCATTCTAGGACAGATGCCTTTTTGAAAAAATGATTCTCTTTTCAAACATAAAACACTTGATTCCAATAATTGTTGACGACATTCAATTATTCCGACAAGTAAATAAATACATTAAAATAGAAAAATCTCTTATTCAGAGCTTTATAATGCCAATTCAAAACTTGAAATGGTTGAAGAGCAGTGCACTGAGTCAGAAGGTACTTGTAACCGATCATAATCATAGTTGTGTTTGATTTGGCTTTGTGTGAGCTATCAAAGCGTAGTGGACTTGTGTGACATAGGAATCAGAACCATCAATGAAATCTCGAGTTAGTCATCGAGCCGAGAATGCCACTCTTAAGTCAAGGATGCACCCAGCCGCTGTAACTAAATTCAATACCTATAGATAACTAGATGACAGTGATGTTTCCTTTGGAATCTCCAGCATTCGATCTGCTAGCCTTAAACCCAGGTTAGCTTGTCTCGAAATGTTTTGGATGCTAAAAGAAACTACCAATGTCTTAATTTTGTTTCGCATTATGTACTATTTTATAAAGTAGATATAAACTGGTAAATCTGCCAGTCTTCTGCTATATAACGCTTGGCTATCAATGCCATAGTTTGATAAATTAATCAAATTCGGAATTATTTGTACCATTTTGCACAAGATCATGTATTAAACCCATTTATTAAAGAAACACAAATAAAGCCAATAATACTGTCCAAGAAATATATTTTTAGAGCTTAAAAATTAGTAAGTTTTGGCCCAGAACCAATACACTACTGGCAATTTGGTTTCCAGTGTATGTATAGAACCAACCGTGAAGTGACTAACTTAAATAAATCGTAAGAGTGAAGTATGTTGGTAATAAACGCCATAGTAAGTTGTATGGAAACTTAAATATCATTGGTTCTTAATTTACATTATCATATGATTCTCCTAGCACCTGATAGCGTTTAAGGATTATATTTGGAGCAGGAGCCTGTTTCCAAACTGATCATGATCATAAACTGATAGCCCGCATCTGTGATGTGAAGATAGTGTGTCTATCTCACATTCAAGTGGTCCTGAGTTAGATTCTTGTCTACTGTGACTTAACAGGACTAGGTATATTATATGCGGAAATGTAGATCCAATTACTTTAGAAGAATTAGAGACGACATTAAAAGAAATGAGGATTAGGAAGGCCACAGGAGAAGATGCAATAAATGCAGAATTATTGAAATATGGTGGACCGATACTAAATCAAAGAATTTTGAATTTAATTAATAGTTGTTGGAATGGATGTCAAATCCCAAGATCTTGGACACATGCTCGAATTATATCTATTTTTAAGAAAGGTGCTCGAAACAGATGTGAGAATTATAGGGGAATAAGTATTTTAAACACAGGATATAAATTATATGCAAGAATGTTAAGTAAAAGTTTACAAACCATTACAGATGTTCTACTTTTAGAAGAACAAAATGGTTTTAGAAAAGGACGATCCTGTACAGATGCTACCTTTACAGTTAAGCAGATAATAGAAAAAAGAAGAGAATTTAATCTAGAAACACATATAGCTTTTATTGATTA
Source organism: Mantis religiosa (assembly GCA_030765055.1). Taxonomy (NCBI): domain Eukaryota; kingdom Metazoa; phylum Arthropoda; class Insecta; order Mantodea; family Mantidae; genus Mantis; species Mantis religiosa. The sequence goes on along the minus strand of CM060949.1, from coordinate 37,529,714 downwards.
TGAAAAAGCGTTTGTTCGTGTAAATAGGAAAAAATTGTAGGAAATCATGACTCGAAGAGGCTACCCAAATCATCTCATTAAAGTTCCAAAATCTATATATAAGGATACAACAATCAGCATACATATTGGAAATGGAATATATAGTAAATGGATACATACAAATCAAGGTGTAAGACAGGGTTGCAGTTTGTCTCCTATCTTATTCATAATTTATATAGATGATCTGATTAGAGAGTGAATGTTTAAGATTGACGGAGGCATTCATCTTGCACCACATTTTATTCTTAAGACGATGCTATTTGCGGATGACCAAATAATTATAAGTAAAACTGAAGACGAGCTGCAAAGAGCAGTATATATTTTACAGAAGTTATGTAAGAATTATAATTTCAAAATGTCCACAAATAAAACAAAAACAATGGCGTTTCGAGGTAAAGAGACTATTAGAACCAAAATAGTAATGGATTTTATTATCTTAGAGCAAGTTACGGGTTTTAAATATTTGGGAACATATGTCAGTTATAAATATGAAAATGATTTTAAAAATAAATTACCAATGTTTCAACAAATATGCGGCATAATAAATAGAAGCCTAAAAACTAAAACCAGAAAAGAAACACGGATGAAATTTTATAAAGTAATGGCTGTGCCTGCTTTTCTTTTTGGTTCTGAAACATGGACATTAACAAAAGCAGACAAAAACAAGATACAGTCTGCCGAAATGAGATTTTTAAGAGCAGTAAAGGGATGTACTCTTTTAGATAAAATCCCAAATGAAAAAATAAGAGAAGATTTAGAAATAAGTTCTTTAGAAGAATAAATAATAAATTATAGAAATGAATGGAGAGAGCATTTTGAGAGAATGCCGATAGATAGGATCCCAAGAAGAGTTATAAACTATAAACCTAGAGGAAAGAGACATCCGGGAAGACCACGAAAACGATGGTCAGACATGTTTTAAGCCGGAACAGGCAGTCCTTGGAGTGAAGAAGAAGACGAAGACGAAGACGAAGACGAAGACGAAGACGAAGACGAAGACGAAGACGAAGACGAAGACGAAGACGAAGACGAAGAAGACGAAGACGAAGACGAAGAAGAAGAAGAAGAAGAAGAAGAAGAAGAAGAAGAAGAAGAAGAAGAAGAAGAAGAAGAAGAAGAAGAAGAAGAAGAAGAAGAAGAAGAAGAAGAAGAAGAAGAAGAAGAAGAAGAAGAAGAAGAGAAGAAGAAAGAAGAAGAAGAAGAAGAAGAAGAAGAAGAAGAAGAAGAAGAAGAAGAAGAAGAAGAAGAAGAAGAAGAAGAAGAAGAAGAAGAAGAAAAGAAGAAGAAGAAGAAGAAGAAGAAGAAGAAGAAGAAGAAGAAGAAGAAGAAGAAGAAGAAGAAGAAGAAGAAGAAGAAGAAGAAGAAGAAGAAGAAGAAGAAGAAGAAGAAGAAGAAGAAGAAGAAGAAGAAGAAGAAGAAGAAGAAGAAGAAGAAGAAGAGAAGAAGAAGAAGAAGAAGAAGAAGAAGAAGAAGAAGAAGAAGAAGAGAAGAAGAAGAAGAAGAAGAAGAAGAAGAAGAAGAAGAAGAAGAAGAAGAAGAAGAAGAAGAAGAAGAAGAAGATATCAGTTTAAATCAGAAATTTTGCAACCAGTTAAACCAACCCACTACCCACAAGATGGAAGCACTCCTGATGTTTTTGATTTTTTCATTTGTGAAAACGTGTCATATATGTATGCGGACGCATCCGTATTACACGAACTAACTTCAGACCATTATCCAGTTATAATTAATGCTTCATCGAATATAAATCTAAAAGAACACACCCTCACCTTAATCAAGTATCCCTTTAATTGGAGTTTGTATACATCAACAATGAACAAATAGACACAGAAGTTCCACTCAAAAACACCTAGGGACATAGAAGTTGCAGTTTCTAGCGTAACCAGAGATATGCAGTATGCCACAAGAATATATACCTACAGCCAAACACATAAAATAAAGTCATTCCATTGTACCCCCACACTTCGAGCATCACCATACTAAAAGTTAATATAGTGGACTATAGGAAATAACCAGGTATCCAGCTTATAAAACAATATTAAATAACATCTCCAGGAGACTGAACAGAGCACTACGATTTCCTGGAAGCAGAAATGAAACGGCTCTGCTGTCAAGATGGATCGTTGTGGTAAAAACTAAAACGTATACTTGAATAAAAAGAAAACATACCTCCTGCAATCATTGGTACTCAACATCAGATGAAGAGGTAGAACTTTTCAGCGCACAGTTACAACAGCAAAATAGCGAGTCTGACCTGCAAAAAATCTATTTTTAAACTTAGTGAACTTTGTAAGCAGTATCACATGAAAATTTCTTTTATAAAATCAAAGGTAATGGCATTCATTGGGAAAGAGCCAGTTACAACAAAAATAGTTATAAATAATCGTTGAGTTGAACAGGTAAGCCATTTTGACTACTTGGGTAGGTTAAAAGATCTCAAACAAAAAAGGAAGGAACATGTTGAAAGAATGCCAGATAATAGACTTACAAAACAAATATTACAATATCATCCTAAAGGTAGGAGATCGGTGGGCAGACCCAAGAAACGATGGCTGGAGGACTTCGAAGGCGGAACAGACACTTGATTGCCTATGCCATGAAGTGAAGAAGAAGAAGAAGAAGAAGAAGAAGAAGAAGAAGAAGAAGAAGAAGAAGAAGAAAGAAGAAGAAGAAGAAGAAGAAGAAGAAGAAGAAGAAGAAGAAGAAGAAGAAGAAGAAGAAGAAGAAGAAGAAGAAGAAGAAGAAGAAGAAGAAGAAGAAGAAGAAGAAGAAAGAAGAAGAAGAAGAAGAAGAAGAGAAGAGAAGAAGAAGAAGAAGAAGAAGAAGAAGAAGAAGAAGAAGAAGAAGAAGAAGAAGAAGAAGAAGAAGAAGAAGAAGAAGAAGAAGAAGAAGAAGAAGAAGAAGAAGAAGAAGAAGAAGAAGAAGAAGAAGAAGAAGAAGAAGAAGAAGAAGAAGAAGAAGAAGAAGAAGAAGAAGAAGAAGAAGAAGAAGAAGAAGAAGAAGTAACAACAGCAGTTTCAAGCCAATCCTATCACCAACGAACATTTTACTAACTTTGTTAACAAGCAGCATATCTCAGCTTTCTAATCTTCCTTAGTTCTTCACGCCTGGACTTCCTAAAAAGAAAAAAGAAAAAAAACCTGTTGAAGACTGATAGTCTTTCCTCGTACATCTTCAAAAAAAAAAAAATGTAGTCTTCTTAACACAAATTAACAATGCTGTTCTTTGCTTGACTTACTTCCCACAAACAAGTAAACATGCATAGTTGTTATGATACCTATACCAAACAAACGTGATCCTAAAAGCTATCACCAAATAACTCTGTTATCTCTATTATCTAAAGTATTTGAACGGCTAATGTTGCCTCGACATCACATATCTTCTGTCAAGACTAGACAGCGACTCCAACAAATCAAACACGTAGTACTGTCAAAATCGTCTCTTGCATTCTATGCAACTCACTTATCAAACCTATTTGAGAATATGGCTGCTCCATATGGGGCTCTGCTACAGCGTCACAGATAAAAAGAATCCAAGTAATCCAAAACAGATACCTAAGACTGATCACAGGTGCCCCATGGTATGTTAGCAACACCACACTTCACAGAGACCTGAACATACCAGAAGTGATGGATGTCATCAGAACAAGCTACACCAGACTACACCGAACTTTTGCCAACCATCCAATCCACTGCTACAAGAAATTTTCCTACACCCTCCTCACAACTGCAAAATAGAAGACTAAATAGAAAACGACACAACGACCTGCTCATTTAATATTGTGTGTTTTTTATGTATCATAAAGTGGTTTTCCATTTGTGATTATTATATGTTTGTTAATATTTAAATGTAATTGATGTAGGACTGTTATTGAACAGCATCCTACCACACCCTTCAAGTAATGTAACATTACTCTTACTCACAACTACAAGTACCATAATGTATTTGAGTACAGTAAAGTTTATGGACAATAAAAAAAAATATTACTTTAGTATAGCAAAAACTTAAACGTAGCACTACAGCACTAAGTCAATATCACATTTTTAAGGTACCTGCAGTATTGATCAGATCGCCACTGTGGTTCTGTAGGATTCGAGAAACAAATCAGAGAGGTTCCATGCATATGGGGTCTTGTCGATTGCACAGTGGTACCAACATCCCCGGTCAAGCCAGAGTGATACTTGTGTGTGTTAACTTTAGATATTTACCTTGTCACTGTAAAGGAAATGTGATTTAAAAACGTATTACAAGTAAAGTGAGCGTGAGAACTAACCAAACATAGATAATAAAGAGTAACAATAAAATCTTTGGTTAAAAACAGATAAATCTATAAAAGTAATTTTTGGAATTTAGTTCGTGAATGTTTTATATCAAATTATGTTTCAGGAAGCTATTGATAGACAAAAAGTTAATTGTTTCATATCTTATAGTGAATCTCTCAGAAACTTTCAACGCACTTTACACAAGGAATATAAAATGTAACCTACTAAACAAAAGAAAAGATAGCAAAAGTTCAGCAATTCCATGTTATTTGTGTGTATATCTGAATGTCATTCTTAAGCTTATTGTGGATATGGAGATTTTCTGCTTCGCATATGAATGTATTCGAGATAGTATGACTATTGAAGGCTGTGAGTCACAACATGGTCAAGTCTGAATCACAAAGTCAATTGTAGTACATAGAAAGTAATTCCCATTTAAGTTGGTTCTGAGCTTTGCATACATATTGTTATTTCCTAAGCTCTGTAATTTTAATGTGTTCTTATCATGATATTCAGTTACGGTCAAAACAACGCATAAAACTCACATTTTTTAAAACAAATCAGTGCGAGGAATTCCTTTTCCTGCGCAGAGTAAACAATTGGTGTTACGGCATGTCTGAATGATGGTAAAAGCAGCGCCAACTAGTTTTATATATGTTCGGAACATATTTCATATTTTAAACTAATACTTGCGTTCTAAACAGTGACTTTATATTCACTTATAATAAACCACCTGTAATATTTTAAATAATTTGTAATATTTAAACAGCTCGGTACTATAAATGCACACAAAAGCACTGCTGGTGTCTACTTTGAAAAGCGTAATGCACATTACAACATTAATGTTTTACATTTTTTAATTAAATTGGACGTGAAAAACAAAACATCTCTTAGAATTTTTTCAACAAACTTCTGGCTTAGCAATGGGTAATCCTCTTTCACCTTTTCTTGCTGATTTTTTTATGAGTTTTTTCGAAAAGCAAGTCACTAAAGCATTCCCTTTGATTTTTAAAACCTGGTATAAATATGTTGATGATATTTTTGTTATTGTTCCTGATAAACGAATAAATGATGCTTTAGAATTACTAAATTTACAAGATAACGCTATAAAATTTACATTAGAAACTGAAATTGATGATTTTGTTCCTTTTTTGGGATTTGAAGATGATAAGAAATAATAATAAATTGGATTTTGGTATTTATAGGAAATCTACTCATATCGATAATTACATCAGAAATAAAAGTTGTAACCCTTTTCCACATAAATTTGCTGTTTTAATAGTTTCATTTATAGATTAATAAATATACCCCTGAATAAAGAGGAATTTAATAGAGAATATAAACATATTATTAATACTGCTTTAATTAATGGTTTTAATAAAGTCTTTATACAAAATAATATTGAAAAATTTAAATATAAAAAACTGATATGATATTTCTACCCTTAAAAAATAAAAGACAATTATAAGTTTAAAAAATGTACTTACCATCCTTGGTTTAATAAACAATTTCAAAAAGCTTTAAAATAGTTTGGTATAACTTTGATTCCTCAAAACAAATGTATTAAAACTTTACTACATTTCTCTAAAATGGATGAAATTTCTAATATTAAAAAATATGACATTTATCAATTTGATTGTTAGGATTGTGATCGGGTTTACACTGGAAAGACGAAACGTAATTTGCAAACCAGAAAGAAAGAAAATTTTCGTATTATTAAATATAAACAAACCTATAAATCAGCCGTAGCAGATCATTGTTGGTCATTTAACCATGAAATACATCCTAAAGTTGAATTATTAAAACTATTAAATGTCCCAATAGATTTAATGATTTGGGAAAAGATATTTATTTAAAAAAAATAAACATCGCGTAATTAATTTTGAAATACCAGCAGTTGATTCTCTTCTAAGTTTGTTTCGTTTTCAGATTTTGGTAATACTGAAAAAACATAACAACATAGCAACTTCCTTAATGACGAATTTGTTTTCTTCTGTGGTTTCCGTTGACATGAAGACATGAAATCGTTCGTGAAATCGATTTCAACTTCAACTAATTCAACTAATAAGAAAAATCAACATCATTTTTCCTAAGATAAGTGAAGTTTTTTGTTACTAGTAGTTATATTTGTATAATCTCTTAGAACATTTCTGAAATACAACCGTTTGGGGAAAGTTCACATTTTTTTGCACATTTATGTCTGCTTAAGCCACCAAAACCTGAAGTGCAAGCCGTAAAAACGCTGTCATTTGTTAAAATAATCAGAATTATTGCTAACTTAACTTACCAAACAGCATTTTAAGCCCAGTTTCATAAACAGCCTGGCTTATCAAATCGCCGACTCAGCGTTCTCTGCGTAACCGGCAGACGACAGAGCGTCTGCCGAGAGTCTAAAATACCAAATTACAGTCGAAACGCATTTCGGCCATACATACACATATTTAGTTTTAAATGTAAAGTAACAGGAAAATGTTTATTAATAACTTTTTTAGATTAGTATCTCGATTTTTCTAATGATAATGTAAATAGTTTAACATTTGTAAACAATCATCTGTTTAAATTAGTACGTCTGAACAAAAAATAAATGTCTGCGTATTCCCTGTTTACTACGAAAATATAACAGAATAGAACACCGAAAATGCTTTGTTTATTGCATTTAGTAATTAATCATTTATTTCGTGGTTTTATATTTTGTTTAAAACTACTAGTATATATTTAATTATTTTGTCTATCTCGTACATGGCAGGTAGAAAAGCTGTAGCATTCATTCCAAAACTTTGGTAGAGATATTTATATCAAATACACATTTTAGGTACAATTAATCCCATGCAAAAGGTACTTTAAGAACGCGGAAGCGTCTTGTGTGTGTGTGTGTGTGTGTGTGTGTGTGTGTGTGTGTGTGTGTGTGTGTGTGTGTGTGTGTGTGTGTGTGTGTGTGTGTGTCGGTCTGTCTGTCTGTAAACAGCATAAGCGATAAACAGAAGTCCCATTAAATACTAAATTTTATATTTATTTTGAAAAATATCCCCTCTGACGAAACTACCGTTTGAGCGACAAATTATTTGCAAGTTTTTATTCACTCCTAAATGTCCAGCAACTTTTATTACAATACGTTTAATATATATGAATGACAAATATGCCTGAATTCTCTAAGGGCAGCCCCTGAAGTCCTCTTCATTCGGAATGACTTTTACATAACTGGTAAACGATAAGAAATATGAAGCCATTAATCATTCCGTAAAATATGTGGGATGCTATGTAGACCTGAACATAGAATTTAAGTTTAAAGCTATAAGTTGAAATCTTCTGCATTAAAGTCTCAAAAAAAAAAAAAAAAAATTATTTAAAGGAAACAAATACTGAATCTATGTTCTTCTTCTTCTTCTTTAGCTTCCCTAATTTTAACACTATCGTGGTGTTAGGAGATTCTTGTTCCTACATCTCTTTTCAAAGTTTTGGATCCGATAGAGAAGCAGGATAGGTGATCAGCCCAATGCCTGGTGTAAAGGTGAAGGAAGTGGAGTATATCTGAGGGCGAGATGAATGATAGGAAAGATGATGATGCTATTAGTGGAATGTTGACGGGGGAAACTGGAGGACAGGGAGAAAATCCGTCCCAGCGCTATGTTGCCCAACACAAATCTTACTCTGCGGTCGCCTGGGATCGAAACCGGCCGCCTTGGTGAGAACCTGGCCGCGCCGTGGCTCAGTGGTTAGACCGCTTGGCTCTCACCAAGGCGGCCCGGGTTCGATCCCAGGCGACCGCAAAGTGAAATTTGTGGTGGACGAAACGGCGCTGGGGCGGGTTTTCTCCGGGATCTCCGGTTTCCCCCACCATCTCATTCCACCGGTGCTCCATCTTCATCTCATGTACCATCAGTGTCATCGGCTGCGGTGCCGTATGTAGTAAAAGCGGGCGTTAAACACTACACATTGGTGAGAATCAGCCACTCAGCCATGGCGCGGCCACCGAACCCCTTTGGACAAATTTTAATTTGAAGAATCGCATTATTCATAAGTAGGGCCCGGATTTTGATGAAAAGTCATCTTTTTTCTGAGTAGTCATAAACGATGCTTATTGGAAATTAAGTGCATTCTGGAACAAATACGTTAGGTGTATATGGTTTTTATACGTCATCAAAATGCATTTTTTCTACATTTTTATAATAGTCATTTTTTAAACATTTAGATGCATTTTCCGGTCATATTCTTGCTTTTTCACGAATTTATTGGCCATTTTCATCGAATTCGGGAGGCCTGGGTTCGATTCCCGTGGCCAACCTGACCCTTTTTTCTTTTTTTATTTCAATAATCTGTGATTAAAAGTTCATTTATATCATAATCTTTTATGAAATAGTAACTTTGTAAGTGTTGTAAACATGTAATTAACACCAGGTCAGCGTCCTTACAATGCTGGTGAATTTATGACGCCTCAAATTCGAGGAATCGCCGATTACATCATGCAATACGTGTAGACTGCATCAGTCAGGACTTCAAGAGCTAGAAGTGTCGCAGTAAGGAGAGTAGCTTGTGAGGTGTGTAAATTTGTTGTGTTGTGGAATTGAAATGCCGAAACAAAAAACAGTCAACTGCGTCCCGTTTCAAACAGCATGTTTCAGAGTTTGGCGGAAACATATTTTATAAACTCAAAATGACCTTATGAACTTTGAATTTATTTATTTATTATTTTAGTAGCAATTATTGTATTATTTACTGAGAAAGTTAATTTTAAAATATGGTTATTCGAATCATATATTATTATTTGCCTCTGATAGTTATTAATTATATTATGAAAGAAATTGCTAATTTTTGTTACGTCATCTTTTACATTTTAAGGGTATTTTATAGCTCATTTTTAGAGAATGTTTAGTTCAACAACTTCTGGGCCCTAGTCATAAGACTATCATTCCCTTCATTATGTCGCAAGTACCACTGCAGTTTTACGTTTGCAATAATAATAACAGGATTTCAAAGATTAACGATTATTGCCTTTTAAGAATAGACGGGCTGCGCTGCAAAAGAAAATTGGGGGCGCTATTTTAAGTCAAGGACAAACTCATAAACTCATAAAGTGCAGCGATAAGATAATTAGCCGTAATACCTGCCTTTATAGGCCCCTAGGTCTTATAAACCTCCAAGACAATAACAATTGCTAACACAATGTTAAGAATCTGTCCAATTTGCGAGGAATCATGGGTGCATATCTTGGAAAGGTGTTGGGATACAGAGGAATGGATGTTTAATGGTGTGTTGGACGTTACTGGCAGGCATAGTAGGGAAGGAGTGGTAAGCACAACTAAATAAAGCTAAATGCACTGGGTACTGGTGCCATTAATATATTTTAGCTCCTTTCCATTTGCTGTTCTAGAGCGTTGTGTTTTCTTATCATTCATAAGAGTTATTTGTATAATAGGAGTGCATTGTGATATGGCTTACTTACTTACGTTTATATTACGATGGCTGTTAAATAAAGAATGGTCATAATCTTTCACGGTCATAATTTTTCGCGCTAAATTTCAATCTTATTATATTCTGTTAGCTTAATGTGAAACAAACACGCCTTAGTAGTTTCGTTGCTGGTACCCCTGGTTCACGCCTGTGAGAACCAGTCAAGTTCAGACATGTTCAGAATCGCCTACCGCTGCAATGGAGGTAACACGCGAGGAACAATATGCAGCTTTGAAATTCTGTTTTCGTCTCAACAAATCTTCAGTTGAGGCCTATACAATGCTGCAGGAGGCCTATGGAGAGTATGTTCTTCCCTACAGCACAGTTCGAAGGAGGTTAAAAGTGTTTAAACAGGGGATACAATCAATTTCAAAGAAAGGTGGACCCGGTGCTCCAGCTACTGCTCTTACGGAAGAAAACATCAACACTGCTGCTGCCATTGTGAGAGAGGATCCACGAATTAACTTAAGATCACTTTCTGAAATACTAAACATTTCATTGGGTGCTGCCCATACGTTGGTGAAAGAAACATTACACATGAGACGTGTTTGTGCGCCATGGGTTCCAAGACTGTTGATTCCTGAACAAAAGGACATTCGCATGCAGGTCTGCATGCAGCTAAACTTGATGTAATCACTGCTGCTGAGACTTGGCTACATCATTTTGATCCTGAGAGCAAACAGCAAACCTTAGTGTGGAAATCTCTTTCAACACCAACCCCCCAAAAAAGCAGAAGTAGTTGCTTCTGCTGGGAAAGCTATGGTCATCTCATTCTTTGATATTCATGGAATGGTTTATCCCCACGTTGCACCTGCACACACATTAGTAAATGGACAATATTACAGAGAATTCCTAAAAACATTGCAAGTCCATATCAGGCGCAAAAGACTACATTTCCGTGAACCAGGCTGGATGCTGTACCACGATAATGCGCGGCCGCATATTGCCAATGTTGTTGCTGAATATCTTGCAAAACTAAACGTGAAGTGCATCCCTCAGCGTCCCTATAGTCCGGATTTAGCTTAATGTGACTTTTTTCTATTTCCTAACTTGAAGAAACGCCTTCGTGGGAGGCATTATCCATCATCAGAAGCAGTGGTGAAGGCTGCGGAGGCGATTTTGAAGGATCTCTCAGGAAATGGTTTCCAGCATGTCTTTGAAGACTAGCAGAAACGCTGGGAAAAGTGCATCGTATTCAGGAGAGACTATTTTGAGAAGGACCATCAAAATTATGAGGATTAGTAAAGGTACGTTTTCAAAAAAAATTGTGATCATTCTTTATTGAATAGTCCTTGTACTTCATTTTCCTTCAATTTTAGCCTTTATTAATCTAGATACTATTACAATCTATGGGCTGTACGAGTGGAAGGGAGCTATGTATGAATATTTTTACTTAAATGCCTGTATTCTTTATTACAAATCTCCAGGATTGCAAATTTTTAATCTGAGTCTAAGTCGCGGGCCAAATTGTAAATGATTGCATGTCGACAGGGCGAAAAGGAGCTTTGTTGACTGAGATTTTAAAATGACATCGTCCTCTCACGTAAAAATAAAACTGAAATAAGTATGATTCACAGCTGAAAATCATACATGGAAGTACTTCAGCTGTAGACAAAAGAGAGAAGAAGAAAAAAAAGACTAATTGAGAATATAAACAAAATAGAGTCAACATGAAAAATTCAATGCCACTGCCGGGATCTGAACCACGGATCTCCTGGTTTCCGTCCACTCATGGTTTCCGTCCAACCATGGTTAGACCGACTGGACGGAAACCAGGAGATCCGTGCTTCAGATCCCGGCAGTGGCATTGAATGTTTCATGTTGACTCTTCTACCAAAAACCTTATCCTATATAGGCTAGTGTGAAGAAATTATTAATTTCCATTAATTAGCTAAAATAATAAGAGTTAAATGATGAAGCCTGGGACTCAAGTACTTACGATAGCAAGTCGCCACAAACGGTGTATCTCGGATGTGAGAATCCTTAGTGATTTACCGGGGAAATATACGAGTCAAATGGAGAATTTTATGTCATGATGGCAAGTTGGCCATGGTAGCTCAATGGGTAAGAGCGACTGGACGGAAACCAGTAGATCCGTAGTTCAAATCCCGGCCGTGGCATTGAATTTTTCATGTTGACTGTATCAAAAACCTTAACCTATATATGGCTAGTGTGAAGAAATTATTAATTTCCATCAATTATCTAAAATATAAAAAAAAAAAGCTAGTGATTTTATTTGCTATTTAAGACTAATTTCTGAAACCTTTTGATGCAGTATTGATTTGCGCAAGTTCATTTACTAGTTATTGTATACAAACCTAGCGTTCTTCGCTTTGCATGCGGACACGATCGAGGGCCGCGCACGCCGGCCGCCTTGGCTCGGTCTACCGCCAAAAGAGGTGTAATACTCTCGCAAGCACTTCCCGTTCTCATAATTTGATGATATGCAAATACTTAATCATGAGAGTTGTTGTGTCCTCCTCTGTCCACATATTTCTGACATCTTCTTGGAAATTAAATTCAATAGTCGAAAATGAATGAGTATCAATACACTTGAGTGTAGAAATTGCTGAAGATAAACCTCTACCAATTAACCCAACATAAAAAATGTCCTGCATTAAAATACACAATGCCTGATAGTAGCGTCCTGGTTGGAAAATCCAGACTAAAATAATAAAGATTTGTTGGAGTTGGACGATCACGTGGCAGAAATTCCTAGACCATAGCGATATGATTTCAATGTTAAGAGTTTGGTACCTCACCAGCTGAGTTAACTGGCATTCCTGTTTCCTGTGCAATTCTTCTTAACAATTTTAGAGGAGAGTTTTCGAAAGGTTATCGAATTTTATTCCGTTTTTTCTCAGGAAGAAATTGCAATTTTACTCTTTGCTTTCTATTCACAAATCTTTGCCGTTTCTCTGTTTGGGATGGGTGAACAAGGATCAGATCCGTCTTTTAACTTCCTTACAAGAATTTAAGTGTACATAAGATCCTCTGTGGCAATGTGTAATCAATCATTTCGTGGAATTATAGGAATGTACTCATAACTTAAGTAAAAATGCAATTCACCCACCTCATGCTGTTGTGTGCTACAAACTAGCCTAGTGCACTTTGTGTAGACGACCTCCCAGTATACGTCCTGACGTGCATTCTACGTTGTGCTGGCCGCAATGACAGGGAGAAGTATTGTACTGACAATACAGATATTGAGCGCTCTTTAAAAACTGAAAAATGTGTTAAGAACGCCTTTACACAGCTTTTAAGATGATAGGCTCTCTTTCAAACTGAATCTTATGCAAACAATATTTTATTATAAAGTGTAATCCTATATTTGTAAGCAAACACCAGGTATATGAAGCTGAAGATGTTCGAGGACATTCACAGCGGTCACTGTTTTAAATTGTGATCCTTAATTTAAGACATGAAGGATAGATAGTAGGAAATAGTTTAATATTTTAATACAAGAATAAAGTGTTTTATTTAAATATGTCATAATTAAGCATACTTTGTTTAAATAATTATAGTAAAAACTAATGCGAAAAATACACATTTAAGGGACACTGGGACTGCATGATCTAACCTTTTTAATTTTAAAGCTTTTTTCTTATGCGAAAACTTAAAGCTCCAGCTCAAATAGTTTTATATTTCATTAGGCCAAAGTACAAATTTCTTAAAAGATCTTTGAGCTTTCACATTCCTCGTAAAATAATATCAAAGTCATTTTGATTAGATTAAATTAGATTGATTTGTGTTCAGTAGGCTCACTTGTAGCCAGAAAAGGCTGTGAACATTGAACATGTCCAGAGGTATAAAGTTTAATAGCATATATATGTACAAAAGTTCACATAAGACACATATTATAGTACACAGGCAATATGAACAACAATATGGAAAACAAAGCAGGGATAATTATATATGATACAAAATGAAACACTTTTTAAACCAGCTTTCACTTGGCTTATGCCAGTACGTCTCAGCCTTTTTGCAATGGATACCATTCTTGTTATTTATTAAATACATATACATTAAAAATAAACTTTCAACTTGCACCAAATATTTATAAGTAATGATTTGTCATTGGAATAGTTAGATACTACTTATAGAGCTACAGAAGCATTATCAGGATAATTTATCATTCAGATAAACTTGTACAGAATAAAAGGATTTTGAGCAAAGGTACTCTCTAACAGCTTTTTTAAAAGCACCGAAATTATCAACTTTTTCTTTAAGAAAATTAGGAAGTACGCCAAATATTTAGATAGTTTCTGGAAGCAAGAAAGTTTAGCCCTGGGATAATGGATATTATACTTTTGTCTAGTGTTTATTTTGTGAATTACATTATTTGTTGCAAATAATGGTAAGTATTTGATGCAGTTGAGGTAGCTAACGAGTTGTGTAGAAAAAAATATTTCTTGTGTTGGTGAAATTATTTATGATAATTTTTACCTGCTTTTTTTCTTGTTTTATAATTAACGTCCTCCAACGTAAGCCATAATGAAATATAAATTGCTGAAGCAATGCTCAAATAAACACAAGTCCATAGAGCTTAAATTTAACAGAACCTAATCTTTCGGGATAAGCAAAAAACCCAGAAAAAGCTTATCCAAATAACTCACCCTGACCAGCATTTGAACTTGGGACCACTTGAATGTGAGACAGACATGCTATCACCATGCTACTGAGACAGACCTTACTTGCTTTTCGGTATAAATTATTTTTTTGTGAGCCGACAGGTAAAGCAAATTATAAAGATTTGAATCCTTAGATGACGCATTTGGTATTATATATGTTCATTTTTATACAACCCAGAGCAAAACTGATATGTAATGAACAAATTTCATGAGCAAAAATGTAAAATTAAGAAAAAATGTTTTACGTAGAACGTCCAGTGTGGTTTAAAGGGAATGCACGGGTGATTTAAACATGTCGCTGGGCTTTTAAAATTAAAAATGTTTAGCCAAAATGATGTACAAAGGTCTATAAAATACTTTTGTGATATATCTCGAAAAATCGAAATTTTCATAATTGGTACCTAAAAACTGGGTCCCAATATCCCATAACTTGAGAGCATGCCCTCAAAACTAAAGTTATTTTCTTTACCTATCACTGTTATGCACTTACTCTTTAGCAACTGAATCTTGTTAGAAACAAAGGTTACATTTAGATAAATTAACACACTAAAGTTCAAGTTTATCTATTGAAAACTCTTTAGGTAATAAAGAAGTTGTTATAGAGCATTTGAATGCAGGCTTTCTATATATGCATATTTTTCCGAAAATCTGAAGAAAAAAAAATGCAACGGTATATGAACTTTAGTTTTAAAATTAATGGATGAAAGTGAACAGGTTTATTTGCAACATAGATACACTGAAATGACCCGAATACTTAAGATGAAATGTATAGACACAGGAATGGAAAAGGGTTGTAAAAACACGAGCATAAATAATTGTAAGACTGCGTTCGTTGTACCGCAATGAGTGACGACATTAACATCGATACAGTGAGTGTTCCTATTGCTGACTCCAGCAACAACGGATGCTTGTACCTCATTCCCCCAAACCGCAAAAAATCGAACGCATTGTTCCGCTATTTCAACAACGAATTAGGAGGTCGCGCGAAAACCACGTGCATGGTACATCAATCCAGCGGTGTTTCCATTTCTTGTGAAAAATATTGCTCAAATTTTTGTTAAAAATGGAGCTTCGTCATAAAAGGACAGAGTGCTATTCCGGAGCGCCGCATGGCCGACAACTTTCACATATTTCACACCAGAGTGTGTGTTACTATTCATTTCTGGGGTTCACACAAAGTACTAAATCAATTGGCCCGCTCGTGTTTTGTCCTTTTTGGGGAGGGTCGGTGTTTATACATTTAGTGGAGGAGACAAAAAAAGATGGCAGCATAGTGCTACCACCTCCCCCTCCCTCCGAATACGTGGCAGTTGTTGCTGATGTTGTGTACAGATCAATAATGAGGGATGATGCACTACAGGGGGAGGGGGAGGTGTTGCAGTGGCGTAGCGAGAGGGGTGACTGACGTGGGTGTAGGTACCTCAGGGTTTTAAACTCAGTCCCGTCATCAAAATAAAGTTCATCGCACAGCCCTTTAAACTTGCATGTCCTTGAAGACGTGAAGTTATACTTTTACTGTCTGAACTAAAGATAACCTTAAATAAATTTTGATCAAATATTGCAGTAACAAAAATAATTTACACTAAATTCACTTTCAGGTATCAAAGCATAACTTAAATATCGGTTGAAATTAAACCTGACAATGGCAGCCACTGATTCTTCTATAAATTACAGAGAAATAAATTCTATATTGAACCTGCGAATTTAAAGTGTAAGCAGCTCAAAGGAAACAAGTTAACATGCAAAGTATTATTATTTATATTAACCTACCATTCCAAAAATAACACATTTCAAAACTTTTACTGTCAGGTTTCTTAACAGTTCAGAAGAAGATTGCACGAGTTCTTGGAATTCCGTAGTTCGATATTTATTTAAACTCTTCATCAACCAATTAAATATTTAACTGTCTTGTTGAACACTCCTGCGAGCGCGCACACATACGCGCGCACACATACACACACACATATACACACACTACCAACAACACCAAAGGCAACAACTATAATTATAATAATAATAATAATAATAATAATAATAATAATAATAATAATAATAATAATAATAATAATAATAATAATAATAATAATAATAATAATAATAATAATAATAATAATAATAATAATAATAATAATAATAATAATAATAATAATAATAATAATAATAATAATAATAATAATAATAATAATAATAATAATAATAATAATAATAATAATAATAATAATAATAATAATAATAATAATAATAATAATAATAATAATAATAATAATAATAATAATAATAATAATAATAATAATAATAATAATAATAATAATAATAATAATAATAATAATAATAATAATAATAATAATAATAATAATAATAATAATAATAATAATAATAATAATAATAATAATAATAATAATAATAATAATAATAATAAACGTATATAGTTTTGCTGTTTTTCTGATTTAAATTATTATAACACTTCGACACTTTGGTCAGAAACACTTCGATCATATTGACACAAATAAACACGTAAAATATGAAGCTAAAAAGGTGAAGCAAACAAATATATATATATAAAAATAACAATTCCTAACTTAAAACTCTACTTATCTTATAAGAAATGATGATTCTTTTCTTATATATTATTCGGTATCGCTATTTCATGTAAAACTTTTACACATCGTCAGTCGGAAACAACAAAGCTGTCGTCAACGTTACCAACGCTAGATGTTCTTGTTAGTACTACCCATAATCTGAAAATGAAACTTCTTTTTTTTTTTTTTTTTTTTTTTTTTTTTTTTTTTTTTTTTTTTTTTTTTTTTGCTTGTTTAATTTATATATTTATATATTTATTTATATATCGGCGGCCGTTCTCCTTTGGAACATACTGAAGGTGTTAACTCGTCATCTTTGGTTTTTACTCATTACATCACGCACACATTCACACTCTCATTCATACTTCCAGACTCTGGGGAAGATGGGGAATTATCTTGGTCGGAGAAAAATCCCCACCCCCACCGCCGGGAATCGAACCCGGGACCCCTAGCACGGTAGGCAGGTGCTCTACCGACTGGCCAGCCTAAAAACAAATTTAAAAACAGAATGAACTGCCGGTATTTCAAAATGAATTACGCGATTTTTGTTTTTTAAAATAAATATATTTTCCCAAACCATTAACTCCATCGGAGCATTTAATTGTTTTAATAATTTAGCTTAAGGATTTAATTCATGGTTAGATGACCAAAAATGATCTGCTACGGCCGATTCATCAGTCTGTTTATACTTAATGTTACGAAAATGTTCTTTCGTTCTGGTTTCCAAATTACGTTTTGTTTTTCCAATATAAACTTTATCACAATAGAAACAATTAAACTGTTGAATACAGATTTTTTATTTCTAGGAATTTTATCTTTTTTAGAGAAATGCAATAAATGTTTAATACTATGTTTATTTTGAGGATGGTAATTAAACTTTTTTAAATTATAATCGTCTTTTATTTTTCAAGAGTCGAAATATCATTAACAGTTTTTTGATATTTGAATTTTTTAAATTATGAAGTCTTTATTAAAACAATTAATTAAAGCAGTATTAATAATATGTTTATATTCTTTATTAAGTTCATCTTTATTCAGTGGTATATTCATTAATCTATAAATCAAACTATTGAAAACAGCAAATTTATGTGGAAAGGGTTTCAGTCTGGCTCTACCCTTTCAAAGTGCGTCCTACACACGGCTAGTGTGAAAGATCAATTAATTTCCATTAATTGTACCTAATAGTGGTCCGAACTATAAAGCCCGGGCCTTAAAGTACTTACGGCATAGTAAGTCGCCATTATCTCATGTGTTTAGGAGAACTCCTAGTGGATTACAGGGAAAAACACGAGTCAGTTGGAGAATTTAATGTCATGTTGGCACGTTGGCCATAGTAGCTCAATGGTTAGAGCGACTGGACGGAGACCAGAAGATCCGTGTTTCAAATCCCGGCTATGGCATTTAATTTTTCAGTCTGACTCTACCCTTTCATTATTATTACTATTTTCTATTTCGAGATTTCATGTTCTGGGTCAAAGGATAAAAATTTCCAAGGTAGGCTCCCTTACGGCTTTACTGTCGCTTGAATAAATGAACCACTGAAGTACCGGAAATTAGTTCAACCTTTTTTCATTATACTTATGTTGGAGCAACACTCTTGTCCTTAAGGCGTATTCTTTCTTACAGCGGATAATACAATCATTGCAATGAATATCAAAACTATATACCTTATCACTAAGGTCCAAATCTAGTGGCATTTACTGAAGAAACTTCTTTGTTCACTTACCAGCACTACGGAATAATTATTTAAAATGTTTATATTACTATTGTGCATGACACTTACTATGCACTTACAAACAGGAACTGCCTTATCCTTGCAGCGTTTACACTCTCTGCTATTCCGTGGACTGAAAGCACCGCTTGTATAATCCTTGTCTTTAGCCGTATTCAAGGTTGTAAAGCAGACAAGGGACATATCCGCACACAAGATAATGATGGGAAACTAAACAACCATAAAAATGAAGTTGCTTAAAATTGAGAAAGACTCATTAATAACTTAAGTAACCAAAATAGAATTGCACATTCTGTTATTTTAGACTGATATTTCAATAAGTATGAAAGACGATTTACTATTTTCTGTACAACTTTTGAATAAAATATGTACCTATTCAAATTTACACAGAGAAGGAATTTAAACATAATAATCTAGATTGTGAGCTAACTTTAAAGTAACTGGCTTTGAAACTGGTATTCTTTGCATGACCACGGGAGAGATAAAGACGAAGAGAGAATTAGGTTTGAAAACTGAAACCAATGACAAGAAATAATTCCACAAAAAGATGTTTGACAAATTGGGAGCCATAACAAGAAATTTTTGTGCATATTTTTGCCTTATCTGTTTTGTTTATCATGCAAATGTCATTAAGAGAGAAGTTGACCTCACAAGCTACTCCTCCAAAAACTTATTTCATTTTTTATACTTAAACATGCGGTATTTATATGAAAAGAAAACATCAAAAACAACCTAAATGTTTCCATGTAAAATTTAGTTTTGAATGGGGGAAATTTTCTTGAAAAGTCTTTGTGCTGTATGCTTAAACATTAAATTCGAGATTGAACCAAGTTTTCGCTCTTGAGTAGTGTTGACACACACACACACACACACACACACACACACACACACACACACACACACACACACACACACACACACACACACACAACACACACACAACACACACACACGCACACAAACACACACACAGAAGGAACATATTTCATAAAATTCCCCCCCCCCCAAAAAAAAAGCAACTCCTCTAAAGATGTACTGCGAGCAAATAAAAAGGGAAACGAAATTGGCATTCTGTAGAACTAAAGCTGTAGTTTACATGGAACCTAAATTTGCATCCTAGAATCAGAACAGAATACAAAGAACGTATATGAACTTTGTAACTGAAGCTAAAGGATTTACATAAAAGAGTTGAAGAAATAAACTTTTTTTCAGTCAGGCTCTACTCATTCAAACCTTAGTATACACACGGCTAGTGTGGAAGAAATATTATTCTATTAATTTACCTAAAAACATAGTGATTTAACTATGAAGCCTGGTACTTACAGCATAGTAAGTCGCCACAAAAGGTGCGTGTCTCATAGCTTATGAGAACAGCTAGTGCTCTACCGGGAAACATACGAGTCAGTTGGAGAATTTAATGGCATGTCGGCATGTTGGCCATAGTAGCTCAGTTGGAGTTACTATGGCACGGATAGCGGGAGATCCGTGATTCAAATCCCGACTATGACATTGAATTTTTCAGTCTGGCTCCTCATTCAAACCTTAGCCTACACACGGGTAGTGTGGAAGAAATATTATTTCCATCAATTTACCTAAATGACATAGTGGTTTAAATATGAATCCTTGGACTTATGTACTAACAGCATAGTAAGTCGCCACAAAAGGTGTGTCTCTCATAGCATATGAGAACCCCTAGTGGTCTACCGGAAAACATACGAGTCAGTTGGAGAAGTTAATGTTATGTCGGCATGTTGGCTATAGTAGCTCAGTTGGAGCTACTATGGCACTGAGAGCGGGAGATCCGTGATACAAATCCCGGCTATGGTATTGAATTTTTGAGTCCGGCTGCTCATTCAAACCTTAGCCTACACACGACTAGTGTGGAAGAAATGATTATTTCCATCAATTTACCTAAAAAAATAGTGGTTTAACTATGAAGCCTGGAACTTAAGTACTTACAGCACAAAAGTTGCGCGTCTCATAGCATATGAGAACCCCTAGTGCTCTACCGGGAAACATACGAGTCAGTTGGAGAATTCAATGTCATGTCGGCATGTTGGCCATAGTAGCTCAGTTGGTTAGAGCAACCGCACGGAGAGCGGGAGTTCCGTTTTTCAAATCCCGGCTATGGCATTGAATCTTTAAGTCTGGCTCTACTCATTCAAATCTTAGCCTACACACGGCTAGTGTGGAAGAAATCATTTGACAGTTGTGTCATGTTTTGGAATTCTGCAGTTTTGCAAAGAACAAATGGGAGAAAATTGAAGTAATGAATTCATAATGCTTCCCTTACTCATTTTTCTACATAATACTCTTACAAAATTTTTCTTTTCCGTTATCTTCTTCGTCTTTCCCTTCTGATTTTACAGCGTAGGGGTGGCCTCATCAATTCATCTTTTCCATTTATTCCTGTCCCTCATTCATTCCCCTCACTTTCCCCACATATTATTCCTTCATCTAACAATGTTTTGCATTCTATCTTCCCACATCCTCCTTATAATCTTACTTCTGATATCCTTTTAGCTATTACTTACTCTATCATTCGAAATATATGTCCCCACCACTTCAGTTGCCTTTATTCAATTATCTCCGCCAATGATCTTCCTTAATCCTCTTATTCCTTATCTGATTCCTCCTATTTTTATTTACAGCTTTTCTCAGATATTTCTTCTCACTATTTCCATTATTTGCTTATCTTATAATAGTATACTTTCCTTTCCATATGTGAGCATCGGTACCAGTAGCGATTGGAGAAAATGCATTTTGGAAATTAATTGTTCTTTCACACTGGCCGTGTGTAGGCTGAATTGTGGAAACGTAGAGTCAGACTGAAAAATTCAATGCCATAGCCGGGATCTGAATTAATTGATCTAATAGTGGTTAACTATAAAGCCCGGGCCTTAAAGTACTTACATGTTGTAAGTCGCCATTGAGGTAGCTGTCTCATGTGTTTATGAGAACTCCTAAGTGGTTTACCGGGAAAAATACGAGCCAGTTGGAGAATTTAATGTCATATCGGCACGTTGGCCATAGTAGCTCAATGGTTAGAGCGGCTGGACGGCAAATAGAAGATCCGTTATTCAAATCCCGGCTATTGCATTGAGTTTTTCAGTCTGACTCTACGTTTCCAAAATTGCATTTTGTTTCACAGATACCTCTTTCTTTACGAGAATGCTTATATTAAATCGATAATAAATATTATTTGTTACTTTTTCTGTTTAGTCTATCACTTGTTATTGAGCAATTCCAAAGTAATGTTATATCATGGGGTAAAGTTACAAAACAAGTTTACGTAAGGTTATATAATTCATCATACTCCAGGTTGCTTATTCTTACAAATCACAAAAAAATAAGGCAGTTGTGGCAAGTCGGGATGTCGGGTGAGTATTGCCGCGCAGGTCAGCTCAATTATTTGTCAGGGGCTTGACTCCTAGGGTTGTCAGCATCGCTAACAAAATTTGAAGAATATCGATGTCCTCGGCTGCTCTCGGAGCTGTCCTAATATTTATGAATATAGGATTTTTGGCAAGGATCTCTTGGTACAGGGCGCTCTGGATGGATCAATTAGGGTACTTGGAAAGAAACACAGGTTAATTCTCTTATGACGATCGATCGTATTTCAATTACTCTCGAAATACATGTTAATTAGGCGAACTCTGAATGGTAGGTTTCGCGTTTGCGTGGTAGTACTCCCGTGTATATAATACGAGTCGTCGGATTAGCACCCCGCTCTTAACTAGCTTTAATCGAACGCGATTTCTTTAACTTACTCGTCCGTTCCTTAAAGAACGTGATATCTGACTTCGTGCTGCCACACGACGATCTAGCCCGACCCCCAGCTAGCGACTGATTTAGTCAATGCGATTTCTGTCGGCGCACGTTAGCACGACGAACTCGTTCGACCCTCAGCTAGCGACTGAACTTTAGACATCTATTTGTTCCCGGCTAGGCCATATGACACTTCGCTTCCCCCTTCAGCTCATTATTTTTAATTAGTTGGTCGGTAGAAAACATATGGAGTCCCAGTTACGAGAATCTTACTTTAGACCACCTAAGATGTCCCCTTCCTATCAAACGATGTTTGAAACTAAACGCGGGGTGCAAGCCTGAGATTTATGGTTGTGGTCAGCTGTCCTAGGGGAGGGAAAATTCCCAGTACCGTTCAGAGCTCGTAACAATCTTGACATTTCACACAAAATATTTCTTTTAGTACACGTATATATATATATTCCTTTAACATTCAATTAATCTACTCGAGGAAGAGAGTACCGTTTCACAGTGTAATGCAAATGTTCATGGTTAATGCAAAACACAACCAGAAATGCATCAAAGTTACTATTTTCTGTATAAAAAGATATTGAAGATAATTGTTCCTTGATTCACTCTAATAAGCACTCCAAATATAAACAAACATTGCTAAACAGGTTTAATAGTTGTACACTACATATCACTATCATTCTGTTATGTTGAACATGGAACCTAAGATAGAGAACAAATTATAATTTACTTGTAAAATAGGTATATTCAAAAATTAAAAGCAATTTCCTAATTGTGTCCTAACTTTACTTTCTAAAATGTAGAAATCTTATACTCCTGCATAAAACGCGCTGTGATTCAATGATAACAAGTGATTTCTTTTACTGTAGTAGCTTTTGTTTCTGGAAAGACAAGCACTAAGGCTAACTTTGATGATAGTGCGAATGACCTATAAATTCACACCAGAACTTTCTGGGCTTACCCTGTTGAGGAATAAAGAAGCGTGTAGCAATAGATACGAATCGCCTATTGTCACTAGCTCCTCTTGAACCGATTTCTTCGTGCTCAGTTTACTGGGCGACATTTCAACCTTAAAATATATCTACACATTTAAATCGTTTTTCTATAGGAAATGAATCTCCATTATGTAAATTGGACTCTTAAATTTTCCCAATGCCGGCTCTTTTTCAGTTCCCAAGGGAACCTTCGAAATCACGTTCGGAATGAATAAACAGTTGAAAGCTCTCATTTATACAGCGGTCATTTTAAACGTACATTTACCTAATTTCTGTTAATTAGTGGATATGAGCTGCAAGGATGTACAAGGTTTAACCTGTTTGGATGTATGTTAGAAGATCCAAAATATATCAACCAGCAATATTATTCATTTCCGATTTTCTCATTCTTTTTGATGTGGTACCATACAATTTTCAGAGCCCAAGAGAAATTCACATAGCTTATTTTTTCTTCTTAAACAGTATAATTTTGTTGTTATGTTGCCTATATTGTTATTTCACTTTTGACCATGTTTATCTTATTTTCTCACTTCAATTCACCTTAACTATTGTATAACTATTATCTATTAACTATTGTATTTAATATTATATTTCTATTATATTCATATTGTGACTTTGTGGGTTCGTAGAACTGAAAGGTCGAGTTGCAGAAATTAAAAATTTCCTTTATTTTAGTACAGATCACTCCGTAGCAGCAAAATTACATCACATATCACAAGACAATCTTCCAAGGTCGATGACAATAACAAACCGTGACAGCTGATTACATTAGCTCTCGTTATAACAACACTCTTACTACACAACTACAACTCTGCTTACTCGCGCTGTTTACTACTGTCCTGCTGGCGTGCCACAACCCCTTTTATATCTCATTCATAATTCGAGAAACTTCAGTTGTTAATTGAACTCGCGTGCGTGAACCGCTATGTGAGCTGTGTTGTGGTCGTTCAGCTTGAAAGTTGTACGTGTATATGACATAATTTCTGGACTGTCAGGTTGGCCGTAGTGTGGAAATAAAGAGCAATTTTTAGTGCTTGTAGCCTGGACTTTTAATTTCACAAACCCACAAAGTCACAATTGGTGTCAGGAGTGGGATTTACCACCATGGAGGCTGCATTGGAAAATATTCTACAGAAAATGTCCTGCTGGCGTGTCACAACCCCTTTTATATCTCATTCCTTACTCCAGAAACTTCTCGAGCAAACAAGAAAAATAACCATTCTCCATCAATAGAGATATCTCTAGAAACTTCCAGACATGAAATCCTATCTGTGCCGGCGAGTATTTTATCTGAGGTAACATTGTATGCCGCCTTTGTGATCACTCGCCGCGCTATCGTTAACTGCTTATGCAAGCTCGTGAAACATTATCCGCCGTCTATTATCGATTTGTGCCGAAATGTTTATGCCCAGCGCAGCGACAATATTAACTATTATATTATTTATATTGTATTAACTATTATCTATTGTGTTGCATTGTATTAACTATTATTCATTAACTATTTTATAACTATTTTATCGCTAACAGAATAATCGAACATGAACGGAGCAGTCGTTTAATGCAACCTTAGAAGTCTGGGCTAACAGAGAATTGTTTTGATAACGATCATAGAGCCAAATTTCGGGAGACGGCCATCTTGGCAATATACAACAGTTACTGGGAGCGGAGAATTAAGGAGGCTTTGGCCATTTCCTCTGAAAGGAGCACGCTTAGTCGTTACATTGGATTTCAGTTCAGCTCCTCTTGTAAACCGGCTTTAAAAATTGAAATCCGTCGATTTGAGAGGCAAAGATCAATACAGCATGATAATCAAGTTAAGTAGTTACGTTTCTTTGACCCAATTAATTGTCTATACTCACGCCATATCCTGATCTGGCATTTAATTTACTGAAAACAGTCTTTTGTTCAGTAATGCAAATTTTGATAGTGTTTTGTCTTTGTTTATAGTTGTGTTATATCCAGTGTTTCATTTGTGGCTATAACATTTAATAAATATCCTGAAGATGGCAGAAATGTAACCGTCTTTTCATATGGCTTGCTGCCCGATAAGAAAGTGAGCATATTCGTGGCCAGGAAAGCTTTACGTCTTATATTTTATTTCATTTCTACTATGTCTCTTTGCACCTCGCCCTATCACTTTCTGCTTCGGGTCGCTGTGAACAGATAGTTAATTTTAAGTGTCGGTTATAAGTTTAGCAACTACAGTGCGTTAACAAGCTTATCAATTATGAATAACTTACTTATTTTATGGCTGTTACATTCACAGTTACATTACGTTAACTATTAGCTGTAACTAACTATGTTTCAATATTAACGATGTGGATGCAGACTTCCATTGTTATTTGATGTAGTCTAAAAATAAGTATCTCTATGTGTATCAACACTTTGATTACGACAGAGATTTATAATCCCAAAGTACATTTGCACCTGTTTCAACATTTCTGCTGATATACACAGATGTACAGGTAATAGCTATTTGCGAACCTAATTATAATTATCACGAGATGTAGATAGACACGACAACGGAAGTTAATAATTTTTTTTCTTAATTTAACGTCCTTCTACGTAAATTACATCGGACGATGTATAAAATGGGTGAAAGGAAGCTCAAATGGACCCAGGATCCATAGAGCTTAGAGTTACTTCATCTTCCAACTCACCCTGACCCTGACTAAAATTAAGCATATAATAACTTAAAATATTCTCGTAGGACGTTAAAGAAAATATGGTAATGCCATTTTTAAAGGGGTGTTGTTACAGAAGAGAAACATGCACATTATTGTCCAACATTACAAAATATGTAGTTAATCTTTCGTGGCGAAGTAGGAGGGCTGTTCAATAAAGAATGATCAGAATTTTTTTTTTCTTTTTTGACAACGTACCTTTACTCATTCTCACAATTTTGATGTTCCTTCTCAAAATAGTCTCCCCTGAATGCGATGCACTTGTCCCAGCGTTTCTGCCAGTCTTCAAAGACATGCTGGAAACCATTTTTGAGAGATCCTTCAAAATCGCCTCCGCAGCCTTAACCACTGCTTCTGATGATGGATAATGCCTCCCACAAAGGCGTTTCTTCAAGTTAGGGAATAGAAAAATGTCATGTGGGGCTAAATCCGGACTATAGGGAGGATGAGGGATGTACTTCACGTTGATTTTTGCAAGATATTCAGCAACAACATTGGCAATATGCGGCCACGCATTATCGTGGGACAGCATCCAGCCTGTTTTTGTGCTGATATGGACATGCAATGTTTTCAGGACATCTCTGTAGTATTGTCCAGTTACTGATATGTATGCAGGTACAACATGCTGATAAACCATTTTATGAATATCAAAGAATGAGATGACCATAGCTTTCCCAGCAGAGGCAACCACTTTTGCTTTTTGGGGGGTTGGTGATAAAGGAGATTTCCACACAGAGCATTGCTATTTGCTCTCAGGATCAAAATGATGTAGCTAAGTTTAATCAGCAGTGATTACGTTTGAAAGAAACTACGGATCTTCCTCTAACATCAACTTTAACTGCATGTTTCCTCCATTGCAGCGGTAGGCGATACTGAACATGTCTGAACTTACCTGGTTCTCATAGGCGGGAACCAGGAGTACCAACAATGAAACTACTATGGCGCGTTTGTTTAATATTAAGCTAACAGAATATAATGCGAAAAATTATGACTGTAAAAAATTTATGACCATTCTTTATTGAACAGCCCTGTATATGTAGCAAATTAGTCAGTAGGTTCTTTATCGCCAGATGATACATTACATCCCAAATACCACTCGCGATCTCTTGCGTAACGAGTTGAAGTAACTAGGTCTTGGAAAGCGATACCAATGCACATGCAGTGAATATCATCCAGACTCAGTAATCTTCAACGGGATAACTATTTACTGTTTTTCTCTTACTTTGGCAACTGTAATTGGGTAAAGAGTTATTTTGTGTTCTGTGCTTATGTAGGGTAAAGGGAGGTATTGTCGTGGCATAGGCAATTTCGTGATACTTTTTCAAACGGAGTTCGAATCTCGGTCAGGGTGAGTTACCTGGATAAGGCTTTTTCCGGGGTTTTCCCTTATCCTGAAAGACGAATGTCGGGTGACTCTAAGTTCTATGGAACCTGGACACATTTGAGCATCATTTCACCCATTCCATTCATCGTCCGATATGACTTAACGTAATAGGACGTAAACTACAAAGAAAAAAAAACAACACCAACTCGTTTCTCTGTGACATCCCTTCGAAAATTATCACGAAATTGCCTATGTCACGAAAATACCTCCCTTTACTCTTAACATGAATGGGTAGCTAGTTGCTGTTACCATTATTCAAGTAGCCGTTACATTAAGTTAGGCGCTATTATGTAACTGTTACGTCGTTTTATTCCGATCCCTACACTCATCACTTCTTTGAAGTCATGGTCCCATTTTTGTCGTTGACGGCATCTGCTCTTCAGGTTTGACATATAGCAGCCAAATTGAAGCAAAATAATTTTTATCTTTCTTAATAGAGGAAACGCAGAAAGAGGAAACGATATTAAATTTTCTATGATTACAATACCTGAAATATATAAAACTAATAAAAGTAAAGGTCAGTGATACACCTAAGTACGTAAACTACAGTTTCATTTTTATTCGTGTGTTTAAAAATGAGAGATCGTTAATTTGGCCACTGGCACTTTTAAAGATAAGATGAATACTTCCGAAGTATTATACACCAGTTTTGGCATATACTATTCATATAAGAATCATTATACCGTTCTATTCTTAGACGCTGCAGAACGGAAAGAGAAATAGCCTGCCGGTTATTCTTCCATCCATGCAGGGCAATGAGTTGAGAAATGAGTAAGAGAGAGAAAGTAAAAAGCTACCAAGAAACTCTGGAAAGAAAGCATAATGCAAGTAAAAATATTTCATGGCCAATAGGTATCTCCCATTGAAAGCCCTATTCAACAATCCAAATGTAAGAAGCGGAGTATATAGCTTATATAGCATTTATTGTTGGTGAAAACAAATGATGTAGACAAATTACAAAGAAAAAGAAAAATAACATAACTCTTTTGTTTTAGAGTATTTTATATGGGCTGTTAAGCAGAAATAAGTTCGTAATAAGCAAATTGGTACATAAAAGTTTAATAATAACTGAAGTTCTGGGAAAGACTGTTGTCAAGCTGAAGCTCTCTATCCACAACATGTTTAGGAAAGAAGTATACTAAAATTAGCAGAATTTCACTATACCGATTTTATCGTTTATTTTAAAATTATTATGTGTTTCAAATGGGAAGAGTTCTCGCCTGTAGCGAATGATATGCGCTAGAACCTTCACCGTTGCCACTTTGTTATCCCCACTCTTCTAGTATTTCCCTCTCTCTCTTGCACTCTTGCGAGTGTTCATGGCGCTAGATATAAAGGAACGCAAACTGAATTTTTCAAAGTTCTATAATAATGTAGTTGTTGAAATCACAATTGCAACATGAATATTCGTATATTACGCAAATGTTTTAAATATTTAGTTTAACGTTATAGTTTATGAATTACTTATTTTTCTAATCCAACAAAAATACCAGCGGTGCATCCGTGTAGCTGTGAATGTTACGTTAAGAGATAATTCGTCATTGTCATTGTCTTCAACATCTGAGTGTTGCAAATTCATGATGATAGGTTCCAAAATCTCGTTACGTGCTATTTCTTTCCAAAAGTCGTCTTCTTGTAGTTTATCTGACACCTCACACAGTTTTCCCAGTCTTGTTGGGTTCCTTGTCAATTTCTTCGTGAATAAGTTGTTGAACGTTAGTCAGTTTAAAAATATTATTTCTGTTTGCAACAATTTGAGCCCACATTAACTCTATTGGATTGTTCTAGCAGTAGTACTGGGCTGGGGGGGGGGGGTGGCTCGCGTCTCATTGATCCACATGATACACTTTTTCATGGGGGAGTAACTGAATAATGCTGTTTTGAACTCTAGAGTAAATAGAGATTACCAACCATTCATAAACAAAGATATGTGACTAGACACGTTCTGCCAGACTAGCAAGAAGTGTATCGTTTCCTCTTATCGAATTTAACAAACACGTTGTCTTATTCAAAGTACACATTGTGACTTTGTGGGTTCGTGAAATTAAAAGTCCAATTGCACAAACTCAAAATGTTGTTTATTTCCATCGAGTTACAGTTGGAACACTTGCCGATTATATAGAATTACGTAGCGCACACAATTACAATTCACCGGTTCGTCTGTCTGAGGTCCACTCTGCACTCGCAATTACGTACAACTCCTCTGATACACGTAAAAAATCTGCCGGTCCGTTCACTCACTCGGCGCTCCTCACGGCTGCTCGCCAAGAACTGAACTGACTCGCCAACTGCAGCCCCTTTTTATAGGAATATCGCTGTTTCTGGAAGTCTCGTGGTTCAGTGAATCACCCCGAAGGTTCCAGACGGCATGGGGAGGGGAAAGAGACGGCCAGTGATGTTTTTCCAACCATCCCTTCCTTAGCGCTATAAGACAAATGGGTAGGCGTGGGCGAATGCCTCCCGGCCCTCACCCAGCCGCCAGTTGGTCGCGCCTTCCGATAATTGGGTGACAGTATTTCTTTTATCATGCCATGTCAAATGTTTACGTTTCAATTCTGAGTAATTTCAAATATACGTACACGCATACATACCAACCAATAATGATATACATTACAGTGCTTACTTCACAATCCATTGCTATAATATAATGATATCTACTTTATTTATTTGTATTAGGAAAACTATTTGAGCTAAAAATATGGGGTTTTTACGGTTATGTTAAATTCATTACTCTCTCCTTCCTCGTGGATCTGTTTTTGCAAAATCTGTATTTTTCGTCTTAGCGCGAATAGTGTTTATTAGAGATTGATTAGGTTGGCGCTCGTCACACGCCGTGGCTCAGTGGTTAGACCGCTTGGCTCTCACCAAGGCGGCCCGGGTTCGATCCTAGGCGACCACAAAGTGAGATTTGTGGTGGACAACACGGCGCTGGGGCAGGTTTTCTCCGGGACCTCCGGTTTCCCCCGCTATCTCATTCCACCGGAGCTCCATCTTCATCTCATGTATCATCAGTGTCACGCCTGCGATGCCGTATGTAGTAAAAGTGGGCGTTAAACACTACACACACACAGACACATACACACACACACACACACACACACACACACACACACACACACACACCACTTAGGGGGAATGGAATACGACAACACCGCTTGGTTGCTCACCAAGTAGCGCTCAAGGACAAACACCTTCCTATTTGAAACACATAATAGACACCATGTCTCATCTCAACCTTCATTGGCTGGAGTGAATTTGGTGCTACCCCGCTTCCGTCAGTAGGAATCAAAACATATCTAACCGTAGTCAATCAGACGCATTCCTATGTGGACTAAATCACATGCTGGGAGTTGGTTGCACTGTGAATCATTAGGTGCGATGTCAATGTAATTTAAAGTGTTTTAAACAAGTCAGTATAAATTCCGTCTAGTAATAGTTTATAATACGCTCCGCATCAACAAAAATAGCCCGCTCTCAAGAATAGCATGAAAGTAAATTTATTTCTAAAATTACTAAATCAATTACTAATTAAAAGTTACAAACTACTTCCTAAATACGCTATAGACACACAAACTTAATATATCTAATAATAAGCATACGTTAAGATTGTATTTGTTAATAACTTTTACGTTCGATTGGAAATAGTCAATTGCGATTGCTGGTTTTGATAAGCTGAAATTTGCCTCTTGTCACATATTACTCAAGTGCTAGAACTCGGCGAGAAATAGCAATTTATTAAAGTGCTTAACCAGTGGTGAAAATAAGATCAAAGATTAAATTCAAACACGCGTCAGACTGGGACTCCATTTTTAGCTCACCTGTTTTTATTTATTTACAAAGCTTTAAATGACATGTTAACCTTAGAGTGAAGTTGCATTTATCGGCTAGTCTGCTTCAGGTTTGCATACAAAGTCCAGTAGTGTTATAAAAATATAAAATTGTTTTACAATACACTGGTTTCCGTTATCATACGCCTTTACCTGCTTACTCGTTTCCAGAAATATCTTGGTGAAAAGGGATCTAGATAAATGTAACCTGGTTCCCTCAGTATTTGTGATAATTAGCTTAGAATCATACATTAATTGGACTGGAAAGTGTAGTTTATTTTTGTTATTTTCAACTCTCATTCTCAAGCAGTTAAATTCATACTCTATGCAATTTAAAGTAAACTTTTAGAAGTCAAAATAAAATTAAAAAAAGTAGTATCTCAAAACAAGTATGAGGGAACAAACAAAAAGCAGAGATGTATAATACGAGAGCTTCTATAAGATTATGCATGAATGGATATTTAAGAACAAAATGTTAATTCTAATGTTTAGTGTATCTCTTTCAAACGAAATTAACACACACTATCAGACAAGGTCCTTAAAGGTGGGTTGTCAGAATATACGGTTAAATGCATTGAAGCCCTAAATTTTAACCATACCTAGTTTGTATTTGTCTGCAGTCTATGAATTGTAAATGGGCAAATGCTCCAATGTTAAGCAATGAAAATGTATCTCAGTTTTACTTGTTATCACGTTCCTGTGGTATGGAGAGGAAGTACTGCGTATCACTCAAAAGCACTATGTAGAGCTTATTTGTAAGCTAGCTAATACAGGAATTGACAAACGCGTAGTATTATGGGTTAAACATTTTTTGAAAGGGAGAACGCAAAAAGTTAAAGTAGGTAAAGAGCTGTCTGATAGTGGAACTGTAAGTTCGGGTGTGCCGCAAGGCTCAGTACTAGGGCCTTTACTGTTTCTCATTTTTGTTAATGACATTGCTGTTAATATTAACTGCCAGATAAGGTTGTTTGCAGACGATTGTATCATTTATAATAAAATTCGGAATACAGTGCATGAAACCGCTCTTCAGGATGATTTAAATGAAATCTGTAATTGGGCTGCGGCTAACAAAATGTCAATTAATGCCAAGAAAAGTAAGTCGATTGTTTTTAGTAGAACTAAGGGCAAAATTATTGTTAACTATCACATGGGAGGGGTGCAAATTCCACAGGTGGACAGCTGCAAATACTTGGGAGTGTACCTGGCAAGTAATGCTGGATGGGACGAACAAGTAAATTCCACAACTAGGAATGCGTGGAAGGCATTACATTTCGTAATGAGAATATTGAAAAAGGGGAGCGCTAGGTCCAGGGAAATTGCCTACAAGGCCTTAGTGCGGCCGGTTATGGAATATGGAGTAGCATGCTGGGACCGTATAGAGCTAACCAAATCGATCCATTAGAAAAAATACAGAAGAGGGCAATAAAATTCATAAAAAGAGGCAAGTATTTTGGGCCTATAAAAGGAGATGATACTAAATGGGAGGAATTAAGAATTAGGCGTAAAAAACATAGGTTGGTAGCATTATTCAAAGCTAATGCTGGTATAAAGGCATGGATGGACGTTAGTGTAAGGTTAGATAATCCGGATTATTATGGACGAAACGATCATAGGTATAAAATTAAGGGTAGAAGATACAGAACCGACTTAGGAAAATTTTCTTTTGTTAATAGAACCATTGAAGAATGGAATGAATTGCCTGTAGCAGTCTTTCAGGGCTGTCCCCTGTCGTTGAAGAACTTTAGAAAAAATCTAGATGGTTTATAGTTTAACTTTTGAATTATAATGGTATATAATATGTAAATAGAGAAGTAATTAGATAAGTTTTAAGTGACTAAAGTAAAATAATATCATGTTTGTATTGTTTACTGTACTATTGTTGTAAATCTAGTAAATGTAATTTGATCTGTATTCTTAACTCTGCCACCGGGTAGTACCCAATTGCAGTTAATAAATACATACATACATCAGGAATTGCACGTTTTGTGGCTTTTAATAAAAAGAAACATTCACAGGAAAAGAACGCTCGCTCGTAGGCATAACCCAAAACTGAAATGATGAAAACCAAACTTCGTATTTAAGCCAATTCCAAGAATATTAATTATATATGTTTAAATCAATTTCGAAAATATCTATTAAAATAAATTACGTTAAATAAGGTTTATGGACACAAATTAAATGTTTTCATCATATTTCTCCATTTATTTGAATTTCCGAACACTTATCAAATACTCAAGAGCTAAGTCACCATTTCATTATGTCCATTTGGGATCACCTAAGGAGTATATCACTTCAAAGCCCCTATTCACCAGAATTTTGTTTTGATTGTATGAACACCCCTTGTAGATAAAGACAACCGTGCGTAGTCATACTATTTCAGTAAATGCTTATCTACACTTTTGCGAGATTATATATCCAGAAGACAAAAATAAAGATAGCAGTTAGAGAAAGGCGAATGAATATAACACATTAGACTCTTTTCTATTAAATATTCTATATATCATAAAGAAATACTTAAGAATCTTGCATTGAACACCTTTGGCTACCAATTTGATCTTATTGCTTTAAGCGTATTGTCTAGATATTAAATAATAATGCGTCAAAACAGTTGTAAAAAGCCATGCAACAGCGAGTGTCCTACATAAAACCGCTATGCCTCACTGTCATCATTTCATTAATTTGTAATTCAACAATCTTCTTTCTATATAAATGTGGAATAAATATGACGTAGACAAGGCTATCTGATTATATCAAGTAGGTACTAAAGTGCTCTCCACCGGTATCCAAGCAACGCTGTGGTCTTACGAAAGTGTTCTAATGTAATTGTTGAGACATTATTTATCTCAATTGTAATGTTCTCTTTAAGTTGGTTTGTCGTCAGAGAGTTTTTATCATAAACTTTGTCTTTCAGAGCTCTCCATAAATACGAGGGCTGTTCAATAAAGAATGATCATAATTCTTTTAGGGTCATAATTTTTCCCACTAAACTTCATTCCTATTATACTTTGTTAGCTTAAGGTGAAACAAACACGCCACAGTAGTTTCATTGTTGGTACTCCTGGTTCCCGCCTGTGACAACCAGGCAAGTTCGACATGTTCAGTATCGCCTGCCGCTGCAATGGAGGTAAAATGCTAGGAACATTATGTGGCTTTGAAATTCTGCTTTCATCTCAACAAATCTTGAGTTGAGGCCTATACAATGTTCCAGGTGTCCTATGGAGTGTCTGTTCTTCCCTACAGGATAGCTCGAAGGGTGTTCAAAACGTTTAAAGAAGGGAGACAATCAATTTCAAAGGAAGGTGGACCTGGTGCTCCAGTTACATCTCTTACGGAACAAATCAACACTTCTGCTGCCATTTTGAGAGAGATCGACGAATTATCTTAAGATCACTTTCTGAAATACTGAACATTTCATTGGGTGTCACTCACACGTTGGTGACAAATATTACACATGAGACGTGCTTGGGCGCGATGGGTTCCAAGACTGTTGATTCCCGAACAAAAGCGCATTCGCATGCAGGTCTGCATGCAGTTAAAGTTGATGTTAGAGGATGATCCAGAGTGTCTTTCAAACGTAATCTCTGCTGATGAAACTTGGCCACATCAATTTGATCCTGAGAGCAAACAGCAAAACTCAGTGTGGAAATCTCCTTTAACGCCAACCCCCAAAAAAGCAAAAGAGGTTGCTTCTGCTGGGAAAGTTATGGTCGACTCATTCTTTGATATTCATGGAATGGTTTATCAGCATGTTGTACCTGCACACACATCAGTAACTGGACAATACTACAGGGATGTCCTGAAAACATTGCAAGTCCATATCAGGCGCAAAAGACCACATTTACGTGAAGCAGACTGGATGCTGCACCATGATAATGCATGGCCGCATATTGCCAATGTTGTTGCTGAATATCTTGCAAAAATCAACGTGAAGTGCATCTCTCACCCTCCCTATAATCCGGATTTAGCCCCATGTGACTTTTTTCTATTCCCTAACTTGAAGAAACGCCTTCGTGGGAGCCATTATCCATCGTCATAAGCAGTGGTGAAGGCTGCTAGGCGATTTTGAAGGTTCTCTCAAAAAAATTGATTCCAGCATGTCTTTGAAGACTGGCAGAAAAACTGGGACAACAGCATCGCATTCAGGGGAGACCATTTTGAGAACGACTATCTAAATTATGAGGATGAGTGAAGGTACGTTGTCAAAAAAAAAAACTTGTAATCATTCTGTATTGAACAACCCTCGTAAAAAATCACAGGCAGTTAATTCCGGCGTTTGTTGAGTTTATACACTGATAGAGCGCTTTTTTAGCACTCTCCAGAAGTGGGATTTACTGTGTTTGAATGTATGCCATGGGCACCATTGTTGAAAGACACCATACTGCTTTTCATTTTCTATTACTTGTGTATATAAAAATCCCTAAATCTCCATTAATATTATCACTGAAAAAAATGGGGCGATAATCCACATTCTTGGCATTCCTCATTTATCTTCTTTGAGGTGGGTGGTTCTTCAAGCAGAATATTCTACGATCATTATCTGCAATTCTGCGAGTTATTCCGTCACAAAGAACAGCTTCGGGTTCAAGTACTACGATCAACACAACGATAAAGATGCATTCCTTAATCTCTTTTCGCTAAGTTAGTTCGTCAGTTTGTTAATAATATTTATATTTGTTATCCTTATGATGCCGATTTGATAAAGATTTGTTGGTCTTATATTGTTTTTTATCTTTTACTAATTTAGCTGCGGTCGACGAGCATTGACGATTAATTTCTCCGTTACATTCTCAGATAAATCACAGGAATGTTTCTTCATCACCGTAAAATTTTTCTTGTAGCACTATCCGTAAGTTTTTGTTTTCCATCTCTATAGTTACTGGATTTTTTACGAACACTTTTCCAAAGAGTTATATAGTGTATTTCAAGTCTTTAACTTCCCGGAGATCATACCTTATGGAACATCACTAAGAGGATTCTCCGAGAGCCGACAGTGATTCCACCTCTTCAGGTTGATGGGACCCTTTTGAGTGACTCTGCTGCCAAGTGTGACGCTCTAGCTACTCACTACGAGCGTACATTCACGCCTAACACCTGTCTTGACTCTAATATTCCCTCTTCCGTGGACAGGGAACTCCTTGAGTACCAACTTCGTCCTACAGCGCACAACAGAATTTCGTTCACTACTCCACGTGAATTGTCCCGCTTTATCCATCGTCTTCCCGTTAAAAAGTCTCCCGGTCATGACCTTATCCCTAACGTTGTGCTGAAGAATTTGACAAACAAAGCCCTAGCTTATTTATCATCAATCTTCAATGCTGCTCTGCGCATTGGTCATTTTCCATCTACATGGAAACATGCGGAAATTATAGTCTTCCATAAACCCAACAAGCCAAAAAATCTTCCCTCAAGTTACAGACCAATCAGCTTATTACCTACACTTTCTAAGCTTTTTGAAAAGATTATTCATCAACGTATTTCTCATTTTTTGATCCATAATCAGATAATTCCGTCTTTTCAGTTTGGCTTTCGCCCGAAGCATGCTACCACTCACCAATTGGTCAGAATCACGCAGTCGATTATTCAAGGTTTCGAAAACAGGCAGTACACCGTAGCAGCATTCCTAGATATCGCCCAGGCATTCGACAAGGTGTGGCACAGTGGACTACTACTTAAAACATATCGCATTGGTCTTCCTTATTATCTGATACAAATCATAGCAAGTTTTCTCACCAATAGAACCTTTGTGGTGCGCATTGCTGGTTTCACATCCACCCGACGGCCTATTTTAGCAGGTGTACCTCAAGGTTCAGTACTTGCACCACTCCTCTTTAATATATTCACTTATGATCTTCCTGATATAGCTCCAGTTTGTACGGCGTTATACGCAGATGATACTGCTCTCTATTATTCTCACGTCAATATTCTTCATGCCATTCAGAAACTGCAAATTGCCCTAGATCAATTAGCTCATTGGTTCTCTCACTGGCGCATTTCCCTCAATACTAACAAGACAGAGGTTAAGATCTTCTCTTTACGACCTTATAGGGATCCTCCATCACTATGGCTGCTGGGGGAACCGCTCTCATGGTTACCAAGCAATGTGCCAGTGAAATACCTTGGGGTGTTACTGGACACTCGACTTACTTGGAACGCCCACATCTGTCGGTCTGTTACGCTTGCATTTGCCCGGATATCAAAACTGTACCCTCTACTCAACAGGCGCACTTCACTTGGTTATGAATCCTCCCTGCTTCTTTACACATCTCTAGTCCGTCCCATTTTTACCTATGCAGCTCCAGTCTGGGGTGGCACCAGTAAGACTAATCTCCGCCGACTGCAGGTACTACAAAACAGGGTGCTTCGTACAGTTACAAACGCTCCATGGTTCATCCGAAACCAGCAGCTTCATCATGAGTTTGGTCTTTTACCCGTTCACCAATACATCCGACGCCTGGCACGTCCATTCTTTTACCATCTCCAGGAGGTCCCTGGAGCTGTTACCTACCGTCTCGGCTGTCGCACTCGCCAGCCAACTCGCCTGAAGCGCAGACTGCCCCAAGATCTTCTCCTAAGTGACGTCTCCAGCACAGACGACTCAGACACGTGATTACTACCATCAGACTTTAAGTTCTCAATTTGTGTTACAGTTATCCTCCACATTTAGTTAGAGGAGTCGTTCATGGCTACCTCCATTGTTATGTGTCCTGTTCCTATGTATCTTATAACAAACATCTGTAAAGCATAATTGCTGATCGATGGATAAAATAAAATAAAAAAAAAAAAGTCTTTAACTGTGTCTCTTTTGTTTTTATTTTTGTTTACTCTTACATTCCTTAAATTTTAATTAACATTTCTAAAATGAATATAAACCCTTGCCTACGACTATCAATTATCTTGCTCGAGGTTATATCTTGCTTGAGGAGTGTTGAAACAACGGTTTCAACACTCACTCGAAATATTCGAAATTTCAAGTCTTTTTAGCACACTGTGGTACGTAGAGCGAATACACCAACTTGCTGAGATAATCTCCTTATTGATTTCTTGGGGCTTCTCGTTATGTCCATGCGAATTCTGTCAAGTACAGTCGGGACTATTGGACCCTTACTTTTCTGCACATTCACAGTGGATCCTACAGTTCTCCATTTCTTAAACAAATCTTGAATTCTTTTGCTTACAGTAAGTATTTCGTCAGCATATTTCTCCTCAAATATTTCTTTAGTCTCCTTAATGCAGCCTGGTTTGTATAAACTTCCACATCAATTTATTTTTCAATTGAAAACTCCTCCATTTTTCCCACAATACTTCCGGGATATTCACCATAATTACTGATAACGCGCAACTTGCCACGTAACTATATATGTAAACTAAATATGAACTAAATATGTACAGTCCTAAAATATTCTTATATAAACATTAAAAATAAGTTGAAATATCTATTAGCTTTCTAAGGTCGATCAGAATGAATTAGAATTAGTATTTGTGGCATATTCCAGAATTGTTATAAAAGACATAGTATTAAATAAAAACCGTCCTATCATTTCTAGAATGCATTATAATTACGAAGTCATAATTTGTTGTTCAGAGTAACTTCTCGGAAGTATATAATTAAATACAATTTAAGTATTAATCATTAATAAATAGATGTACTAATGTATGGACGCTCTTTAACTGATGTGGTTCTCAGGGTCCCATTGCACACTGGAGATGAAAGACCACTTTATTTTGTTCTGAGACCACTTTATCAGACTTGAACAGAGGAAGGCAGCTTCGAGAGTTGTGACGTAATTCAGCCGGGAGCGAGGCCTGCATGCGTATGACGTCAGGCAAAAGCCGTGTAGTACCAAGTACCTATATAAATGGCGCTGTGAATACAGAATCTGAGGATTCAGTCAGGTGTAGCACTCTCTAAGACGACAATGTAGCTGCCACGTACCAAATGGAACTGTTAAATTTACAATGTGGCGATTGATTGACGGACAAAAATACACACACTTAAAACTCGGCTGATTTTGCAAGAATGTCCCCCAAACCAGATTTCCGAGGTTGTATTCACTTGCCGCACGGACATTGTGTATGTTTGGCTCAACATAATTGTGCGAATAACTTTTTTTTTCTGTTATGAATTTAGTTAAATCCAAACCCCGAAGTACCTTGTTGGATCACAATCTAACATGCAGCCTACGATTACAAATTTCCCATATTACGTCCTGACATTGATAAACTAGTTAAAGAAAAACGAAACAGAAGGTATCGAAAAAATGTCCACGCAGTTCTGCTCTGAGTGGATCTCCTCTAATTTGCAGAGAAAATTACTTGATGTTTTATTTTATTTACTTTATAACATGCCTGACCTCCAGTTAAACTACAAGTTGAAGTTTTATATATTTTCTCATAGCAAAGTGCTAAAATGTAATTGTTATATACTGGGAGAAATTGTGTAATTAAAGCAGTCAGCATTAATATTACAACACCTGAGATGTAAGTTGTACAGATTATTAATACCCGATACGTTTCCTGTCTTTCCTACGCTGTACCAACCCCAACACATCAAACTGTTTCCTTCTTCTTGGGCAGCAGAAATCAGCGCGGTGACGTCACACGCTAACCTGCCTTCCGTTGGGGAGCATATTTGGCGGTTAGAGCTGCCGGAGCTGACGTCACACCGCCACTATCTGTCCTCTCCTTGACTTTTGGTTCTTTAACTGCCGAAACATACTCTACGGGACCGCCGGCTTTACTTCCCTTCCGAAAGAAGATATGCAGGTATTCTTTCGTTCGAAAAAGCCATTGCCCTCCTCCGGGTTTCAATTCGTGACTTCGGGAACCATAGGCTAGCATATTAACCGAGGATGACTTGGTCTTGTGACTCAGTTGATTAGGTGCTGCTCTGCTTATCCCAAGGTCACGTATTCAAAACAGTCCAGACCAAAGGTTTTTAAATGTCCTCAAATGTCACTAGACTTAACAGTAGACTTGCGTTGATACTATTCAGGAATTGACAAACCCAAATGTTTATTTATATCTTACTGGAAATGTAGTATAACCTAAATAGTAAAACTTCCTTGTAGTTGCTTTATTTTTAGATCGAGTGCCTCAAGCGGATGCATTATAAAAAGAGCCAAATGTTCAACTACTTGAAGTCTCTTGGGTAAGCACTTACAAAAATTGCTGCTGTAAATTTAATGTTCGTTTATGCCGTGGGCGAATTGAAGTCCTGCAGGCCAAGAGTAAACGAAATCAAGCTGCATTAACTAATGTGTACAAGATTCCGCAAATAAAACATAGCAAGGATTTTAATTACAAGCTAGAAACTGAAACAACTTGGAAAATTTGGATTGCTCTTGGTTCTAGCTGAAGTTCTGTATGTTTTATATTTGTCATTAACAGGCCCCGGAAGTTGTTGACCTAAAAATTCTCTAAAAATGAACTATACAATGCCCTTAAAATGTAAAAAATGCACATAAAGTTTAATAACATGACCTAAGAAAAATTAATAATTTCTTTTATAATAAACTAACAGCTGTCATAGACAAATAATGAATATAGGGTTCGAATAAGCACATTTTAAAATTAACTTTCTTAGTAAAGAATGCAATTATTGCTACTAAATAATAAATTCAAAATTCATCAGGCCATTTTGAATTTTATAAAATAAGTTATTGTACGCATTAGTCAAAACATATCATCTTCATCATTGGTCACCTTCAAGTTATCAAAAGTAAAGGAACGGTGGTGGTCAGCTAAAACTGTTTTATACTTTGAGAAACTTCATTCCACTTCCACAGATCTTATAGACGCATTTTTGAAAAACACTATGTCACAGCCTGTTAAATCCTGCTCAAAAGTATCAGTTCTGAAGTTTCCTCCTGGCACGATATCGACTTACACGATATGAACTTTTAATCAAAGATTATTTTAAAATCCCCCAAAAAGCCCAGGGTAAGGGGTCAGGGTCAGGTCTGCCACGGGAATCGAATCTGAGCCTCCAGAATGTGAGCTAAACATGAAAATGCCCAATAGATTCGTGAAAAAGAAAGAAAATGACCGGAAAATGCATCTAAATGTTCAAAAACTGACTTTATTATAAAATGTGGAAACAAATGCATTTTGATGACCTATAAAACCATATATATCTAACGTATTTGTTCCAGAATGCACTTAATTTCCAATAAGCATCGTCTGTAGCTACTCAGAGAAAAGGTGACTTTTCATCAAAATCCGGGCCCTAGTCATTAAGTTTTAAATCAAATCGCTTAGATGTAAAAGACGTAACTAATGGATCACTTTCCATCTTATGTCAAATCTGAAGGATAAGTGCTCAAAATTTGGCATAGTAACTGTTTAAATACTTCTACAGTTGTACAGCACTGACGGAGAGAAACATTTTAGTATAGATGGATGACAGATCATTTAGTATTCACCCCTTTCAAAGATATCAACCCAACACCCTGTTACAACTCAAAGGAATTATTTAAGTAGCATGTAAACGTGTCCTTTAATGGTAATTTATTTGATTACCAACTCAATAATATTTAAATTTGAAAAGGCAGATGAAGCTGCTAAAGAAACATAAAAACAATCACCAGTATACCATCCAATACCTATTCCATATGAAGATGTTATAGTCCATATCAAAAAGAAAATAATTGGGAACATCAGTGGCTAGAAACCAATGTACATAGTAAACTCTGACAATTGAAACTAAACACATCTCCTACTCAGTATCTTTATAAACATACAAGTCGAAAACAACAAATATCACTATCACGACTTAGAACTGGACATACAAGGCTTAGACATGATTACCTCAACACTGTGAACCATACAACCAACCATTATCACTAAATCATATAGATGGATGTACTCGCTACTCAACCTATAAGACTCTTCATAAAATTCCTACAGGTCTTCATGCTCTACTAGATAAACCGAAGAGTCTACAATCACTGTATTTATTTCTACAAGACTGTAAATTAATTTCTTCAATATGAAAATTTATTCAGTGTTACCTGGTTTCGGGGTATTCTGTAAAGCGAGAATGACTATAATTAATAAGTAATACATAACAAGTATGAGGGCCCCCCCTTGTATACCTTGATGCATGCTTAACTAATATTTTTAGCACTGGACACTGTCTACCTCTAACATAAACTAACCCAAATACTTAGACCCGTCCGTACTACTGAGGTATAGACTGTCGAAACAAGTTGTTATGAAGGTCATTGCGGAAGTACAAGAGAGGTTAGAACATGCATCGAAAGGAATAAGCCGATCTCACCTTTGCCTCAAGTATTAATAACTTTTATAATTCACTGAATTATGTGGATAATACACTGTCCACTTCCCGTCTCGAAACGTTCAAGTCACTTGGCCTTCTTCGCTCCTCGTTTTAAATTTACGTAATACTGACGAAGTTTTTTATGCTTGTAGTATGACACATGCATTTGAATTAAATCCGTTTCCAGTATTTTCCCACGTGAAGAGGCAGTCATTTTCATGAACAATTATTTTGCAGAGAAAAGCGCTGAATACTATTTGGACGGGTTACAGAGATGGGAGCATCGCTGGGAGAAGTGTGTAGAGTTACAAGGAGACTATGTTAAAAAACGCCGAGTACTATTTGGACGGGTTACAGAGATGGAAGCATCGCTGGGAGAAGTGTGTAGAGTTACAAGGAGACTATGTTGAAAAACGCCGAGTACTATTTGGACGGGTTACAGCGATGGAAGCATCGCTGGGAGAAGTGTGTAGAGTTACAAGGAGACTATGTTGAAAAACGCCGAGTACTATTTGGACGGGTTACAGAGACGGGAGCACCGCTGGGAGAAGTGTGTAGAGTTACAAGGAGACTATGTTGAAAAACGCCGAGTACTATTTGGACGAGTTACAGAGATGTGAGCATAGCTGGGAGAAGTGTGTAGAGTTACAAGGAGACTATGTTGAAAAACGCCGAGTACTATTTGGACGAGTTACAGAGATGGAAGCATCGCTGGGAGAAGTGCGTAGAGTTACAAGGAGACCATGTTGAAAAACGCCGAGTACTATTTGGACGGGTTACAGAGATGGGAGCATCGCTGGGAGAAGTGTGTAGAGTTACAAGGAGACTATGTTGAAAAACGTCGAGTACTATTTGGACGAGTTACAGAGATGTGAGCATAGCTGGGAGAAGTGTGTAGAGTTACAAGGCGACTATGTTGGAAAACGCCGAGTACTATTTGGGCGGGTTATAGAGATGGGAGCATCGCTGGGAGAAGTGTGTACAGTTACAAGGAGAATATGTCGGAAAACGCCGAGTACTATTTGGACGGGTTATAGAGATGGGAGCATCGCTGAGAGAAGTGTGTAGAGTTACAAGGAGACTATGTTGGAAAACGTCGAGTACTATTTGGACGAGTTACAGAGATGTGAGCATAGCTGGGAGAAGTGTGTACAGTTACAAGAAGACTATGTTGAAAAACGCCGAGTACTATTTGGACGGGTTACAGAGATGGAAGCATCGCTGGGAGAAGTGTGTAGAGTTACAAGGAGACTATGTTGGAAAACGCCGAGTACTATTTGGATGTGTTACAGAGATGGGAGCATCGCTGGGAGAAGTGTGTAGAGTTACAGGGGGAGACTATGTTCGAAAACGCCGAGTACTATTTGGACGGGTTACAGAGATGGAAGCATCGCTGGGAGAAGTGTGTAGAGTTACAAGAAGACTATGTTGAAAAACGCCGAGTACTATTTGGACGAGTTACAGAGATGTGAGCATAGCTGGGAGAAGTGCGTAGAGTTACAAGGAGACCATGTTGAAAAACGCCGAGTACTATTTGGACGGGTTACAGAGATTGGAGCATCGCTGGGAGAAGAGTGTAGAGTTACAAGGAGAATATGTTGGAAAACGCCGAGTACTATTTGAACGGGTTATAGAGATGGGAGCATCGCTGGGAGAAGTGTGTAGAGTTACAAGGAGACTATGTTGGAAAACGTCGAGTACTATTTGGACGGGTTACAGAGATGGGAGCATCGCTGGGAGAAGTGTGTAGGGTTACAAGGAGACTATGTTGGAAAACGCCGAGTATTATTTGGACGGATTACAGAGATGGGAGCATCGCTGGGAGAAGTGTGTAGGGTTACAAGG
Source organism: Mantis religiosa (assembly GCA_030765055.1). Classification (NCBI taxonomy): domain Eukaryota; kingdom Metazoa; phylum Arthropoda; class Insecta; order Mantodea; family Mantidae; genus Mantis; species Mantis religiosa. The sequence continues at coordinate 37,485,233 of CM060949.1, read as the reverse complement.
AGACTATGTTGAAAAACGCCAAGTACTATTTGGACGGATTACAGAGATGGGAGCATCGCTGGAAGAAGTGTGTAGAGTTACAAGGAGACTATGTCGAAAAACACCGAGTACTATTTGGACGGGTTACAGAGATGGAAGCATCGCTGGGAGAAGTGTGTAGAGTTACAAGAAGACTATGTTGAAAAACGCCGAGTACTATTTGGACGAGTTACAGAGATGTGAGCATAGCTGGGAGAAGTGCGTAGAGTTACAAGGAGACCATGTTGAAAAACGCCGAGTACTATTTGGACGGGTTACAGAGATTGGAGCATCGCTGGGAGAAGTGTGTAGAGTTACAAGGAGAATATGTTGGAAAACGCCGAGTACTATTTGAACGGGTTATAGAGATGGGAGCATCGCTGGGAGAAGTGTGTAGAGTTACAAGGAGACTATGTTGGAAAACGTCGAGTACTATTTGGACGGGTTACAGAGATGGGAGCATCGCTGGGAGAAGTGTGTAGGGTTACAAGGAGACTATGTTGGAAAACGCCGAGTATTATTTGGACGGATTACAGAGATGGGAGCATCGCTGGGAGAAGTGTGTAGGGTTACAAGGAGACTATGTTGAAAAACGCCAAGTACTATTTGGACGGATTACAGAGATGGGAGCATCGCTGGAAGAAGTGTGTAGAGTTACAAGGAGACTATGTCGAAAAACACCGAGTACTATTTGGACGAGTTACAGAGATGGGAGCATCGCTGGGAGAAGTGTGTAGAGTTACAAGGAGACTATGTTGAAAAATGAAAACTAAAAGAAACAAAAAAGTGTCTTGTATGCTTATTAGGTCGGACATTTTTCAGATCACCCTCGTATTTCCAAGACATTCACTGTTAAATATTGTTTTTTTTTTTTTTTTTTTTTTTTTTTTTGGCAGTAACCTATGAAAAGTTAATCTTTCTTGCTTTCTTATACATATTAAAGTTTTTTTTTTTTTTTTGTGGATAAGTGTTGAGTGTGCCTGAGGATATGTGTAATATCAATATTAGCATGACTTCCTCTATAACGAACTGCGCTTATATGCGTATTAGTGTTGCTATCGTATGAAAATAAAGTACACTGGATAGAGTAAGAACACTGGTGTCATTTGTACCAAATTGTTTTCATATATCCTTTGAAGAGATTCCATATTAAATTCTAACAGGGGAATGTAACATTGCGTGTTTAACACAGAAATTGCTTAAATTCACATTCATGTGCATCCTGTATTTACCTATAAACTTATTTTTTCGACTTCAAATGTATTTTATGTTAAATGTTGAATGTTGGATCGAGTGCACTACTTCCTCTGTCATTATTAGCACACGGGAAGTAAAAGTTGTTCATTTATAGACAAGATTTGCCTTCGAAGAACGCGGTACAAGAGCATCTCCATCCGGTACGTCACTGCGATCGTCCACAATGGGGATGATGTGAATGTTGTAGTGGGGCAGTGAGGGTTAGTTGTTTATGACGGTGGAAGAGAGAGGGGAGGGCGGTAAATAATCGTAATTGCCAGCGCGTTAGTAACATCTCTGGCTCTATATGTCCGTACGTCTGTCACTCTCTTTGGTGGGCAAACGCTGCGCTGGGAGAGTGTGTCTGGTAAAATGAGGATCCCTGGCCATGTTGATGACAATCATCATAGTCAGTGTCATCATAATCACCAGGGACAATGAGTTATCACACGCAGGATGTCGAAGTAAATCAGAACGATGTGGTTAGTGCTTAATGAAGGAGGAATGTTGCCCCAGCTGTACTAGTGTACTTCCGCAATTCTGTATCAGTGCGATTTAATGCTTTGAAAGTAACTAAAGCGGAAACACTAGCACGTTTCAGTCTCCACTGTTGGTATACTGAGGCAATCGTTTATAGTCTTATGAAGTCGTAAGCTTACGGAGAGTGAAGACGCTACTGATAGGCAGAGAATAGGCCAAATTTCTATTTAATGAGATAGTGCTGGGACATGAGTAGAATGATAGTAGGGAAGAGGGAAAAGAGTTTAACAAGAACTAAATATACCGACTGCATGTTGGTGCCTTTTTATGCCATTTTATGTTATTTTCCTCTTATTTTAGGTGTACTGTGCGTATTTAAACTTAACTGGTTTGTTTAATACAATGAAGCAACTTAACTCATCATCAGACATGGAAACTAGGACATTTTTTTTTTTTTTTTTTTTTTTTTTTTAATAGGTGAAAGTAGGGAAGGCATTAGGAGTGGTTTGTTGGGATCCCGCATTGAGCACTCCCGTTAGTAGAGGTGACAATGCAGAGCCGGCCGTCTATAACGGCGGGCGGGTAAGGGATGATTCCAAGGGGCCGAATATGACCAGAAGGCCCTGAGCGACGCCTGGGGAGTAGAGGTGAAACTGAAGGATGGTAGTCAAAGGTGGAAGTAAGAGTCTTTATTAACAATTTGTTTGTGATGTATTGGAGGGCATAATCTCCGGCAGTTGCAGCCGGGAGGAGTGTTGTTGAGGCCATCAGGTGTGTGATTTGTGGACGTGGTGGTTTCCATATGTTGGGGAATTGCTCCTGGATCGTCTTGGTGTTCTGAACGTCATAGTCAGCTATTATTTGTTCGGCGTATTTCAAGTCATGGTGTCTGGTGTGTAGGCTGTTGTCCATTAGAGCTATTTGCGAGTGGAGCTCCTCAAGTCTTCTGTTGATGGTGGATGAGTCCGCTGATTGGCAGGGTAGTGAGTCCGTAAGTTGTTTCTCCACTCGGTGCATCTTTCGTTGTAGTGATGCCATAATCTCTTTATGTTCGATGGCTAAGTGCTCGGTTCGTTGCAGCTGGGAGTTGATGGCCTTCGTCGTCTGTTGCAGTTGGATGACTGCGGCTAAGAGTTGGTCGAGTTGGGTGAGTCGTTCAGATAGTAGTCCGTGCGTCTTGGTGAGTGTGTCCTGGAGGCTGGTGAAGGCAGCGTGGGTGGCGTCCTGTTGTTGGGCTGCAGTGGTGACGGCTTCCTCGAGGTTGCCCAGGCGTTGGTTGAGGTTCAAAACTTCTGAGTGGAGGTCCTGAACCTCTTCCGCTGGAGGCCGGTGGTTGGCGGCGTGGAGTGCGGCTGACAGGAGCTCCTCGAGGGTGTGGAGTCTGTTGGTGACATCCTGCAGGTCCTCTCGGAGGCAACCAAGGGCTTGCTGCCATCCCGCAGGCTTGTTGGCGGCTGCTCTCCGAGGTGCTGTGTTCTGTGTGAATCCACGTGGATATGCAGAGCACTGCGCCTGTCCTGTGAAATGGCCGAGGCCATTGCACGTGGCGCAGTACCTGCGGCGGCGGCGGAGGTCGTGGGCTCTGCAGGATGCTGTTGTACTTGGGGAACCGCAGTAGTGACAACGTGGAGGCGCGGTGCACGCGTCGGCGCTGTGTCCGTAGGTACAGCACTGCCTGCACGGGGTGTGGCGCTGCTGTCTGCTTGCCTCTACTTTCAGACACTGTCCCAATATGGGCACGCCTGAGTTCAAGGCAGCGTCGCGATCTTGAAGATTCGCAAACCGCAGACGCACGCATGTGGTTGGTCCCCTGGGAGATGTGATGCGAGTGGCACTCAGAACTGAGGGCTACTGTTGTGATGCCGCTGTTAGAAGAAATCTCGCAGGGAGGTCGTGAGGTGCTCCGACAACTACTGCTGTGAAGGACATCGATGAAACACTTAAGTGTAACTATACCACAGGTTGTCAGGTACAAAAGGAGCGAACAGCATTGATACAAATGCGACGCAAAACTCAGTTACGAACCTCACTGTTCACGCTTTGCAAAGTTTCAAAGAAAGTTGGTTATCTTCACTTCCCTTGGTTAGACATTAACTTAATCCAAAGAAATGATTTATATAGGTGTGTAACCTAAATCAAAATGTTTCTGTGTTACACGATACATTTATAGCAAATTTATATGCAGTGTTCATAACACGAACAACATATGCTCACTTTCTTCTCGGCCAGCCAGCCAGGTGAAAAGATGATTAGATATCAACATCAGGACCATCCATAAGCCAACTCCAAAGATTAAACATCTGTTGAGACCAGTGAAAGACAAACTGGACTTCCAAGTTCCGGGAGTGTACCGCATTCCCAGTGAATGTGAGACACTGAATATAGGACAAACCGGAAGGATCATCGCTACCAGAATAAACCAACATGAACGGAGCATTCGTTTAATACAACCTGAGAAGTCAACACTGGCAGAGCATTGTTTTGATAACGACCATAGAGCCAATTTTCGGGAGACGACCATCTTGGCAAAATGCAACAGTTACTGGGAGCGGAGAATGAAGGAGGCTTTGGCGATTTCCTCTGAAAGGAGCAGGCTTAGTCGTTATGCTGGATTTCAGTTCAGCACCTCTTGGAAACCGGCCTTAAGAATGGAAATCCGTCGATTTAAGAAGCAAAGATCAATACAGCTTGATAATCAAGTAGTTACGTTTCTTTGACACAATTTTCTATACTCACGCTATCTTCTGACCGCCCGCCTCGGTAGCGTGGGGGTAGAGTGTCTGCCTCACCTTCAAGAGGTCCCGAGTTCGAATCCCGGTCAGGGTGAGTTACCTGGATAAGGTTTTTCCAGGGTTTTCCCTTATCCTGAAAGACGACTGTTGGGTAACTCTAAGCTCTATGGACCCTGGGCTCATTTGAGCTTCATTTCGCTCCGTCCATTCATCGTCCGATATGAGTTAACGTTGGAGGACGTAAAATTACAACAACAAAAATCTCCTGATCTGGCATTTAATTTACTGAAAGCAGTCTTTTGTTCAGTAAAGCGAATTTTGATAGTGTTTTGTCTTTGTTGATAGTTGTGTTATATCCAGTGTTTCATTTGTGGTTATAACATTTTATAAATATCCTGATGATGGGAGAGATGCACACTCCCGAAATGTCGATATCTAAAAATCGTTTCACCTGGCTAGATGCCCAAGAAGAAAGTGAGCGTATTCGTCGCCAGGAAAGCTTCAGGTGTTATTTTACAAATAACACATGTTCGCTGTGTTCTACTTTTCTTCATATATGCTTTTATGGTTGCAGAATTAGCAGTACAGAGCCCTACAGTACAGTTTATAAAAGTCTCAAAAGTATATCTCCCGCCGTAATACTGTCTGTATTGGAAGATGCGCTCAAGATCGTATGATGTAATGAAAACAAAGCATAAATACTTGTGCAATGCGTATACTTGTTACTCTCAGGTTTTGGATAGATAGAGTCAGACTGAATAATTCACTGCCATGGCGGGATTTGAACCACAGATCTCCCGGTCTCCGTCCGGTTGCTCTTAACTATTGAACTACCATGAGCAATAATGAACATGGTTTGAGCCAATACGGTTATCCTATTGTCTTGGTGTTGCCAGTTCCACGGCAAGCAGGCGACAGAGATGGAAGATGTCTTTGTCTCAACCTAGCATCACACAGATACTGAGATGTACAGTGATACAGATGCTGACACAGAAGTTCACTTAATATTCCAGCATGTGTGTGAGAGCATACACAATGATCGCGCCCGCCTTGGTAGCGTGGTGGTAGAGTGTCTGCCTCACGTTCAAGAGGTCCCGAGTTCAAATCTCGGTCAGGGTGAGTTACCTGGATAAGGATTTTTACGGGGTTTTTCTTTATCCTGTAAGACGAATGTCGGGTAACTCTAAGCTCCATGGACCCCGGACTCATAAGAGTATCATTTGATCCATTCCATTCATCGTCCGATATGACTTAACGTTGGAGGACGTAAATTACAAAAAAAAAAAAAAAAAAAAAAAAATATCGCAAAGTCTGAACCTTAAAACCTTGAACTGGAGAACAGTTCGTTTACATAGCTATCGTTCATGCACACAAAACAAAATGATTCAAATTAGATGCGCTCTACGAAATAAGGTGTTTGCTAGAAACAAAATACTGACGTTTCAACGATTTGTGAATGTAGTTTATATTTTAATGATGCCATATTTGTATACTGTCTGTAATTGGCTTTAAACCAATTTTTGTTTCCTTAAAATACTTAATAAATAAGGAAGATATGAATGTGCATTTATGAAGCATTTTTACACCATGAATCTCATGCACCACTGTTATGCATTGCGCGCAGAAATTTTAGTCTTTGAACCCAAGAGATTTTGGAATATTGTGCATAGAAGATACAGAATCCGTAAATTCTATTTTCCCCCTCATTAAATTGGTCAGCCTTTTGGCAGTAGAATATTTACCCTTGTCATATAAATCATAAATTGTTCTACGTAAAACCATTTTTGAAAATTGTCTAAGTCGGTAGCACGTTTTTTAGCTGCCCGATGTTTCCCTGGAGATATAAATATGAGAACTTCTATTTTAGTTAATTGATGGAAATTAATCATTTCTCCACAGTAGCCTTATATACGGCTAGTGTGGATAGAGTCAACATGGAAAATTCAATGCCATGGCCGGGATTTGAACCACGGATCTCCTGGTTTCCGTCCAGTCGCTCTTAACCTTTGAGCTACCATGGCCAACGTGCCGTCCTGACATTAAATTCTCCAGTTGACTCGTATATGTCCCCGGTAGACCACTAGGGGCTCTCGCATCCGAGATATACCGTTTGTGGCGGCTTACCATTGTAAGTACTTAAGTCCCAGGCTTCATCATTTAACTCTTATTATTTTAGTTAATTGACGGAAATTAATCATTTCTCCACACTAGCCGTATATAGGCTAAGATATTTGATGGGGGGGGGGATTTCAACCACGGATCTCCTGGTTTCCGTCCAGTCGCTCTTAAAGGTGTATCTCGGATGCGAGAGCCCCTAGTGGTCTACCGGGGACATATACGAGTCAACTAGACAATTTAATGTCAGGACGGCACGTTGGCCATGGTAGCACAAAGGTTAAGAGCGACTGAACGGAAACCAGGAGATCCGTGGTTCAAATCCCCGCCATGGTATTGATTTTTTCATGTTGACTCTATCAAAAGCTTTAGCCTATATACGACTAGTGTGGAGAAATGATTAATTTCCATCAATTAACTAAAATAATAAGAGTTAAATGATGAAGCCTGGGACTTAAGTACTTACAATAGTAAGCCGCCACAAACGGTGTATCTCGGATGCGAGAGCCCCTAGTAGTCTACCGGGGACATATGCGACTCAACTGGAGAATTTAATGCCATGACGGCACGTTGACCATGGTAGCTCAATGGGTTAGAGCGACTGGACGGAAACCAGGAGATCCGTGGTTCAAATCCCGGCCATGGCATTGAATTTTTCATGTTCACTCTATCCATGAGATCTTATAATTTGGTAAACTGTGTGTCTTCTTTAACAATTTGTATTTGTATTTATTCATCCTTTTGATCATAGTACATGATATAGGACACGTCAAGTACTTATAACTAAAAATTATACAATAAACATATACACAACACAAGTTTAGAAATGAAAATTCAGAAACTGTATGTACAATATAATAACAATTTATCTGTAGTTGACATATTCAAAAAATTCACCTATACTATAAAAACAATGTTCTAACAGGAACTTTTTCACACAGCATTTAAATTTAGGAAGTGCAGATATGCTCTTTAGGTGTCCAGGTAGGCTGTTATAAAGGCAAAGTCCAGTATATATAAAGCTTTTACCAAACAAACTGGTGTTATGGGGGATTATACTTATTTGCTCTTTTCTTCGAGTATCATGATTGTGTGTTTGTGTATTAGTGGAGTATAAATGGATATTTAATTTAACAAAGGTTACTATTTCTTGGATATACAAGCAAGGTAGAGGCAATATTTTTAATTCTTGAAAAAGTGTTCTGCAACTAGTTCTTTTGTTTACCTTTAGTATGGTATGTATAGCTCTCTTTTGTAATCTAAATATGGTAATCGCTTTTTCGCAGTTCCCCCATAGTATTATACCATAAGAAATGATACAGTGAAAGTATGCATAGTACAGGGATGAAAGTGCTTCTCTATTCATTACCTTAGACAATATAAACAGGGGAAAACACAATTTGCTAAGTTTTTTAGAAATTTCGTTAATGTGAATATTCCACTTCAAGTTTTTATCTAGATGTAGTCCAAGGAGATTTGTGATTTCAGAGTAACCAATATATTTATCATTTAGTATTATATTAGGGCCACTACTTTGGATACCATGTATATTTTGAAAAGAAATACCCACTGTCTTTTCTGCATTTATTACTAATTTGTTTGCTTCAGACCACTTGATCAGTTGATTTGTTACCAGTTTTATATTATCATCTAGAGAATAGAAATTTGGCCCGGTTAGAAAAATACTGGTATCATCAGCAAAAGAAGTTAAATTACAATTCTTGATAAAACACTCTAGATCATTTATGTATATCAGAAAAAGTACTGGTCCGAGAATTGACCCTTGCGGAACACCATATGTTATAGATCTTTTGAGGGACTGTGAAGTATGAAAGTCATTTGTTTTTTCATCTACTTTTGTAATTTCTACAACCTGTTGACGGTGTGTTAAGTAGGATTTGAACCATTCATAGGCTACACCTCTTATTCCTACTGAACTTAACTCAGTTCGTTAACAATGTTCGTCACAAAATGAGCACTCACGTGACAAGCTTGTAACATTAACTCTCGACGCTGAGCAAAATCTGTACTTTCGAAAATGTCTTTAATTGACAATTGTTTGAAAAAGGAATACACATTAACAAGAATATTTCTAGCTTCGTGTGAGTTGTTTCGCAGTTACTACTAGGTGCACCAGTACCAGGCTTGTTAAGCGATATATTTACTAACTTTTAAAAGCAGGTGTGCACTCTTAAAAGATCACCACTTTACTGAGTGCTGGGTACAAAATGCAACTGCGGCATAGCATGTGTGTGCTTTTCTCCACTGACAGTAATTCTTTTCTTTCTAGTCAGGCGCCTTATCTTTCCGTTTCTCCAAAACAAGATGTGCTACAAACATGGGATTTGGACAGTAATCCTCAGAAAAAATAGCTCTGTAACATGGGGAAACAAAATAACTATTTAATTGGTATCTTTAGAGCGCGTAAAGAAATTAGCCACATGCTTCGGCAGGGTTCGTCCCAGGCGACCGCAAAGTGAGATTTGTGATGGACAACACGGCGCTGGGGCGGGTTTTCTCCGGGACCTCCGGTTTCCCCGCCATCTCATTCCACCGGTGCCCCATCTTCATCTCATGTATCATCAGTGTCACCGCCTGCGGTGCCGTATGTATTAAAAGCGGGTGTTAAACATTACACATTCATTCATGCTTCGGCAAAGCGAGCCAGTATGAGTGCTTAACTGTACAACGTTGCAGGCACCGCATTGGCTAGTAGCCATAGAACAGCCACGCCTAGACCGTCTTCTGTTCATTCCTATTTTTTAACTACCTTATACGATTCAGTTGGAGAATTTATTGTCATGTTGGCATGCTGGTCATGTTACGCAACACTAATAAATGTCAGCAAAACTTGGAATGAGAAGGTAATACTAATTATGTCAACATTCGTATAACTTAAGTTACTACACAATTGAGACATTTTAAATAACATAATTTACTTAGAATTTTGTACTATTTTTAATGTGTATTATGACGTCTATTAATCATTTCAGTTAAGTAATAATTTTTCTATAAGTCCACACACAATGCAGAGTAAGGAATTGGGAATATATTGGCTAAACTATGAGTAGAGTAAGCAATAAATGTTTTGGTATGACAAGCTCTTTACAATTTCGGCTATTGGAAGTCAGCTGCTCTGTATACAGCAAACATTAGCAAATAAACATTCGCCCATATGCATAATCTTAAATGCTAATTGTGAACAGTTCTATAATTAAATGTTAATGTATGGGAAATGTGTAAATAAGGGAACAAAGCTGAAGCGAGGACAGCAAGAAAATTGTGACATAGGAACAGAATAATTATGGCGTATTCCCACCCGCCCTAATTTCCTGATAAATCAGTGTTCTTCGGCTCCATGATGATCCTCATTTGTCTGTCATTAAACCTTTATCTATAAACACAGATAAGTACAGCTTTTTATGACGAACGCACTGGATAGCTTACGTTATCATGACTAACGTAACGTGGATAAAATAATGTAAGGGCAAATGTAGTGGCAATTTTCAATTTTGGTATAATAATTAGTATTAACTCTATAATAGGCTGTTTGAATCCAAAACTCTTATACATTTAATACTGTCGCGACTGGCGGCATACGTACATAAAGAGACAATGCAACGCGGAGATAAGATAAACAGATAAAGAGAGCGCGGAGATAAATGGCTTGCCGAAACAGATAAAAGTAGATAACTCGAAGATTCTAGTGCCGTCTTGTTCATTCTAAATGCACGAAAAGAGGTATATATAAGAAATCGTGACACGTCAGCGGGAGAGTCAAAGTGGAAATTGGATTCGTGTGTCTGTTTTGAAAGTGAACTCTTTGTTGTGGTCAAACGACCTTGGAAGATTGTAATTGTGTATGTTACGTAATTCTGCTAGTGTAAGGGTTGACCAAAGTGTATTTCTATGGAAATAAAGAACATTTTGAATCTCTGAAAATTAGACTTTTAATTCTACGAACCCACAGTCACAATATTTTCTGCTAAAAACTTTATTTATCCTTTATTTCTCTGCTAAACTTTCATTCAGAAATTAAATGAACGATTTTAATGAAAATTAAATCCTCTTCTTCTTCACTCCTAGGGCTAGGCAATGCTGCCTGTTCCGGCTTAAAACATGTCTGACCATCGTTTTCGTGGTCTTCCCGGATGTCTGTTTCCTCTAGGTTTATAGTTTATAACTCTTCTTGGGATCCTATCTCTCGGCATTCTCTCAATATGCTCTCTCCATTCATTTCTATAATTTATTAATTTTTCTTCTAAGGAACTTATTTCTAAATCTTCTCTTACATTTTCATTTGGAATTTTATATAAAAGAGTACATCCCTTTACTGCTCTTAAAAATCTCATTTCGGCAGCCTGTATCTTGTTTTTGTCTGATTTTGTTAATGTCCATGTTTCAGAACCAAAAATAAAAGCAGGCACAGCCATTACTTTACAAAATTTCATCCGTGTTTCTTTTCTGGTTTTAGTTTTTAGGTTTCTATTTATTATGACGCATATTTGTTGAAACGTTGGTAATTTATTTTTAAAATCAGTTTCGTATTTATAACTGACATGTGTTCCCAAATATTTAAAACCCGTAACTTGCTCTAAGATAATATCATCAATTACTATTTTGGTTCTAACCGTGTCTTTACCTCGAAACGCCATTGTTTTTGTTTTATGTGTGGAAATTTTGAAATTTTAATTCTTACATAAATTCTGTAAAATATATACTGCTCCTTGCAGCTCGTCTGCAGTTTTACTTATAATTATTTGGTCATCCACAAATAGCATCGTCTTAAGAATAAAATTTGGTGCAAGATGAATGCCTCCGTTAATCTTAAATCTGAAAGTTAAATGTAGAGTTTATTTTTCACATAGAATAGAGGCTATGACCATCTTAAAATGCTTTACTGGAAGTGGAGAAGCTTCTAATGGGGAACAAAATAAAACATCTCTGGTTTATTATAGAGCTTTTTAAAATCCCATTTAGTAAGTACGAACTGTTAACAACCTTGTAATTTAGGATATTATTATTACTATTATTATTACTATTATTATTATTATTATTATTATTATTATTATTATTATTATTATTATTATTATTACTATTATTATTATTATTATTACTATTATTATTATTATTATTATTATTATTATTATTATTATTATTATTATTATTATTATTATTATTATTATTATTATTATTATTATTATTATTATTATTATTATTATTATTATTATTATTATTATTATTATTATTATTATTATTATTATTATTATTATTATTATTATTATTATTATTATTATTATTATTATTATTATTATTATTATTATTATTATTATTATTATTATTATTATTATTATTATTATTATTATTATTATTATTATTATTATTATTATTATTATTATTATTATTATTATTATTATTATTATTATTATTATTATTATTATTATTATTATTATTATTATTATTATTATTATTATTATTATTATTATTATTATTATTATTATTATTATTATTATTATTATTATTATTATTATTATTATTATTATTATTATTATTATTATTATTATTATTATTATTATTATTATTATTATTATTATTATTATTATTATTATTATTATTATTATTATTATTATTATTATTATTATTATTATTATTATTATTATTATTATTATTATTATTATTATTATTATTATCATCATCATCATCTATTATTCATGTATGTGAGTTGGTTCCAACACGTCATTACATTACACTAAACATGAGGAAGAGATACGGGTTTGTTTACCAGTTTATGTTTCAGCTGTTAACACTACAAAATTCGATCTCTACTATAGAATTACAAAGATATTTACTATAGGATAACAAAGAAACGCATATGGCATTTGTTGACTTTGAAAAAGCCTTCGACAGGGTAAACCGATGCAAAATGTGGCAAATATTGGAAGAATGAGGATACCCACAACAATTAATAAAAATGATAGAATGCTTCTACTTCCAAAGAAAAATAATTGTGAGGAACAATGGCAAAATTTCTAAAAAAATTCTTACTAATCAGGGTGTCAGACATGGGTGTACTTTATCACCTACACTTTTTAGTATTTATATTGACAACCTAGTAAGCAAATGGAAGCTGCTAGTGAATGTAGGTTTTAAGATTTCAAATAAAAACTTTATAAATATTTTATTGTTTGCTGACGACTTAGTTATTATACAAAATAGTGAGTCTGCCCTGCAAAAACTCTACTTTTAAACTTAGAGAACTTTGTAAGCAATATAATATGAAAATTTATTTTATAAAATCAAAGGTAATGGCATTCATTGGGAAAGAGCCAATTAGAACAAAAATAGTT
>CM060949.1:37389256-37471305 GCA_030765055.1 Mantis religiosa | reverse complement strand
GAAGAAGAAGAAGAAGAAGAAAGAAGAAGAAGAAGAAGAAGAAAGAAGAAGAAGAGAGAAGAAGAAGAAGAAGAAGAAGAAGAAGACTATAGGATTACAAAATACCACATATCTTGTAAGTTGCACAGGAGAGAAGAGTAAAGGATGAGGGTAATGGAAGAGAGAGAGTGATAGAAAACCAGAGTGATGAAGAGAACGTAAAGGCTACGAGGGTAAAGAGAGCAAAACGAATACAGACGGAGATATTAGCTATCTCCTTAACTTTCTTCTTCGATCTTCTGCGTAGGTTACAACCTGTAACAATTATGGAAGCGTTTGGGCCTTCAACGACCTCCGAGGTTGTGTGTAAGTTACAATGCGTAATTTTTGGTAGGTTGTTGATCTCGCGTCTTAGACAAGCAAACTCGTTTTTGGCAGCATTTCCAATTGAATCGTTTATTTCAAATACCACCTAAGTGCGCTTTTTCAACTTTCGGAAAACTAAAAAGCAAACTGTTTTGCAGTTTAAGCATAGGTCTAGCCCCCTTCAAATATTCTTTTACCAAATCAAAAACATGAAATAATCTGTTTTGTTTCTTCCTTTAAGTTTCTGAGTCATACATTTTAGAAAGAATTGCACTTAAATGCACTTCTGCAATAAATGAGTGTATCCAACGTGATTTTTTAAAATTAATATTTAAATTAAGTCAAACCATTATTTTTTACCTGTTTTTGTATCAAAGGTAAGTAATAGACACACTTTAGGGTATGTATGACTGAAATTTCATGAAAATCCTGAAAATAGCGACTTTTTTTATTTTAATTCTATAAATAATTTAGACATTCCCGAATATGAAAAATGCATAATTTGCCTCCGGATGCCATTTTTAAATGCTTATTTAAATGTCGGTGGCCTTTAAACTCTGTCAGAGTCACGCCCTCTTTTGCCTACATCCACATTCTTTGTCTGTTTTCCGTTCTTAAATTTTCAATTCAAGAAAAGAAAAATAAGGCTTTCAGTCAAAATAGTTCCTAAAATGTTGCCAATATATCAGAGGCTGGCTTCTACAACATTACTAGAGAGGTGCAAAACAGGAAAAACACAATGCCAATGAATCTTTGCATCATGTCATATGGAATAAGTGCCCAAAGGAAGTTTTCATAACAAAACAAAAATTGGATCTTGCTGTTATTAAAAGCATCAGTGAGTTTAACAGGGGTAGTCTTAAGTCATTTGAGCTGCAGCAAAATATCAGAGGTGAAAGTGTAGTAGACTCAGCAAGGAAAACTTCAGTGCAGCGAGATCAGACTCGTATCCTGCAAAGCAAGAAGCGAAGTTGTGCAGAAGAAAAGCAACATCTAAAGAAGAAAAAGGTGGAAAATGCAGCAACAGAGGAGAGGAAAAAGAAATCTGAGGATCCAACCTATCAGCCTGGTGGATTTTAATGTGAGTTATGCAATCAAATCTTTAATCGCTGTTTTCTCAATGTTCATATTTTCAGCATTTTTCTTCCTGTAAAATGCTCCTTGCGATGCAGTTTTTGTACTACATTCATGAAATTTCCTACATAGGTTCAGAATATCATGAGGAATGGAAATTGCCCTAGGTTTTATTGTGAAATGTATATAAGCATATATTTTTAATTTTCAAACACAAAACTTACAGTTTTTTAGACCAAAAAAGAATATTTGTAAATTAAAACATTTTTGTGACCTAAACTAAAGGAGACACAGAAAAACCCAGAGCAATTTCAAAAAGTATGTGCATTATGAACATAGGGTTAAAATATTAGACCAAAATTCCAAATATTTTGTCGCAAGGGACTTTTTTAGTGACGTAACAAAAAACATACAAAATTTATAATAATTTCTAAACTGCTGGAGAAAAATGGTTTAAATTTAGGTTGTAACAATATACTACACCTATGGTGTAATTTTGAAAAAAGCTAGCATTATTAGTTCAGAATTTGACAATTTCAGTCATACATACCCTTAAGTATAAAAAAGAGTGTTTTTGTTACGCCTAAATCGAAAAATACAAGTAGGCTACATGCTACAGCATGTCTATATACAAATATCTGGCCTTATTCATTTATTCTGCTTATAGCAAGTCTTCTGGCAACTCCTTGTCTGTTGTTGGCCATTGTATGATAGTGTCATAGAAGGCATCATATTGTGACTTTGTGGGTTCGTGAAATTAAAATTCCGATTGCACCACTCAAAAATGTTCTTTATTTCCACCGAATTACAGTTGAACACTTGCCGATTACACAGAATTACGTAATGCACACAATTACAATCCACCAGTTCATCCGTTATAGTTCCACTGCACTCTCACAGTTACGTACACTCTTCCGATGCACGTACACAGTCTTGTCGTCCGTTCACTAGCACGGTGCTCCTACGCTGTTCGCCAAACACTGACTCACTCACTCACTGCAGCCCTTTTTATAGGAATATCACTGTTTTCTAGAAGTCTCTCGTTTCAGTGAATCACCGCGAAGGTTCCAGACGGCAGGGGAAGGAGGAAGAGGCGGCCAGCGATAAGTGACACTTCCCTAAACATCCCCTCAGTTAGTGACTGAGATTAATGGGTGGGTGTGGTCCGGATGCCTCTGGTCCCTTACTCAACTGTCGCTGGTCGTGCTTTCCGATAATTGGGTGACAATATCCAATAGTGTATTCCATCATCTTTTTATATCGCCTATTTCTTATTTTTTTCCTTCTTCTTTTTTATTGGGAACTAAAACTAAAACTCTCACTGTGCACAACCCGATAAGTTTTAAAATTTGTTATAGCCTACAAAAATGATTAGCTAAAAGTAAAATATAAACGTTTAAAATAACCTTGGTAAAATAAAAGTAAACATACCTTCCCCAAAGGATAAGCTTTCTCTGTTGGTGGCTCCGAAGGGCTGGCAGATTTTAGCAATGTGAAGATAGCTTTTGTTATTCCACCAACGAATTCGCTTGCGACCACATTTCCCGGAGTATCCTTGTTGTAGAGAAACTGTTTCTACTTGAACACTTTGAATGGCTGCTTATTTTCTTTGGGTACTTTCCTGTGTGATGTTTCGTCCGAATTTGGCATTTTCTTATATGATTTGGGCCACCACTTTTTGAAACTAAGAACATCCTCTGATGAAAGCTGATATACAGTAAATGGGCCAGACTTGCTAGCTTTTAGCATGAGCTCTGCATATTCATCAGAAGTATAAATCCTATCCATCTTTCTCAATAAACGCTTTATCCTTCCAAAATCTGTCACATGAGGAAAATGAGTGGCCATGTACAGGATAGTTGTGAGTCATTGTCACAGCGAGTCACAAAATACTTGATCTCATCAAGGCCGCCAACCGTTACGAGTGAAATTTACCGCAGAAAGAGCCTAAGCGACGGCGCTTGGATTCTTTCTGAAATAAAAAGATTATTTTCAAGGCTGAAAATAGCATTTCTGATATGAAACATAGGTTATTTCTGTACTAAAAGATATGCTTACCTTTAAACTGTACAGTGCCACCAAAACCACATATTTTTTATATTTTGTCTCTTAGGTGGTTCTGAAATAAACGATTCAATTGTTTCTCGTTTAAATATATGAATGTCGTATTTATATAAAATATTTTTCATTGAATGCCACATTTCTATCTTTAAAATGTTTTTTTTAATTCCGATTAAAAATTAGTACATTAATTACAGAACTTCCGTGTTCTTATTCCACGTTTCACTTTCATAAATTATTCAATTTAAATCACTATATCTGGCAGTTAATCTGATAGAACTGAATGAGCGCTTCAGGGTTATCGTGTTGTCTGAACGTTTAACTTCACGTGCCGATAGAATGGGATAGCGTAGTATCAGGTTCACTAAATGTACAGCGTATGTGGAGAGTACATAACAGGTGTATACGGATGAGAGGGGCAGGTGCCTACCAACATGGCAATGCATTGTTCTGTCCCCGAGTCTTCACGACGTCCTCTCATTGAGGATGATGTATTTCCTGCGGCTCTCTGCTGAGCATCTTTGTAAGAGCTAGTTTCAAACAACAGGGGTCAGCTGCCTTAAAGCTCCTGTACCATATTTCATCTAAGGTAAATGGGCAGCTTATGCAGTGGAGGGCCAATTTTGCAATTGTACCTCGTCATTAATGATCGAAATAAATTCGTTACTTATCAAGGGCAGAGTTATTTTGTAAACATTCTGTCAAAGCTCATCTTATAAGCCACAGGACTGATGTATAACAGAACTTTGATTTTGAAACGAAGTCGGGTATATAATGTTTCACCTTTACTATGACGTACTTCCTATTAGATGACGTAGATGACGTATTTTATTCCATCCAAAAATTCGATGTCGAGATATCCCTGGAAATACGAGAGCTGTTCAATAAAGAATGATCACCTTTTTTTTTTTTTTTTTGACAGCGTACCTTTACTCATCCTCATAATTTTGCTGGTCCTTCTCAAAATAGCATCCCCTGAATGCGATGCACTTATCCCAGCGTTTCTGCCAGTCTTCAAAAACATGCTGGAAACAATTTTTGAGAGATCCTTCAAAATCGCCTCCGCAACCTTCACCACTGCTTCTGATGATGGATAATGCCTCCCACGAAGGCGTTTCTTCAAGTTAGGGAATAGAAAAAAGTCACATGGGGATAAATACGGACTATAGGGAGGGTGAGGGATGCACTTCACGTTTATTTTTGCAAGATATTCAGCAACAATATTCGCAATATACAGACGCGCATTTTCTTGGTGCAGTACCCAGCCTGCTTCATGGAAATGTAGCCTTTTACGACTGATATGGACTTGTAATGTTTACAGGACATCCCTGTAGTATTGTCCAGTTACTGATGTGTGTGCAGATACAAGATGCTGATAAACCATTCCATGAATATCAAAACTTTCCAAGAAGAAGCAACCACTTTTGCTTTTTTGGGGGTTGGTGATGAAGGATATTTCCACACTGAGATTTTCTGCTTGCTCTCAGGATCAAAATGATGTAACCAGGTTTCTTCTGCACTGATTACGTTTGAAAGAAACTCCGGATATTCCTCTAACATCAGCTTTAACTGCAGTTACCTCCATTGCAGTGGTAGGCGATACTGAACATGTTTGAGCTTGCCTGGTTCTCACAGGTGGGAACTAGGAGTACCAACACTGAAACTGCTACGGCGTGTTTGTTTCACATTACTCTAACAGAATATAATACGATTGAATTTTAGTGCAAAAAATTATGACCGTAAAAAATTATGATAATTCTTTATTGAACAGCCCTCGTATATGATTCAAGGTCCACTAAGCTCAAAGAAGGCATTTTTGTAGACCGTACTTCCTTGTGTGTTTGAATGTTTAGAACATAACTTAGAAAGAAAGTCCCAAACTATCTTTATATGGACAATTCATCGAAAATTTAGATCTTTTAAAAAAGATACCTCTAACGGTTTTGCTTAAAGATTGTATGTTGCAATTATTTACATTAAAAACTAAATCTATATGTTGAATTTTCTGGAAACAGCATCTGATAACTAGTAAACCATATGATGTAGACAAAATTTTAGTTCACAAAATAGTGTTACCCAAACGGCAAGACCACGATGCCGATCAATAAATGTAGGCCGGCGGAGGGAGGGGAGACGCAGGTGTGGCTGGGTCTTCGTTTACCCCTCCTCCTGCCGCTCGAAGCAGCACGAAGCTTCGAGAATGTTTTCGCCCTCCATAAAAGGAAGTCTCGGGAAACTTCGGGCCGATCAATACCAGTGAGGCGAGAGTCAGTTGAGTTGAGTGAGTTGTGGCGTGCGGTGCGTAAGGAGCGCCCAGTGTACGTGGAAAGACGAACTAGCTTAGTTTTAATTGTGTACATTACGAAATTGTAATTGTGACATTGGAATAATTTGGAAATAAAGAACATTTTGAGTGGTGTAATTGAACTATTTAATTTTACGAACCCAAAAAGTCACAATTTGGATCGAGATTTCATTTAAAATACGGCTTTTGAGACCCACTAAGCCCAGGAAAAGCGTTTCAGAGAAAGGTCCTAACGTGCTTGCATATGTGGACAGAAGAAGTATAAAACAATAGTTTGGTTAAGTACGAAATTATCCTCTAAATATATGACTAGAAGTTTTTGAAGACAATTCCACCATTGCAAACTATTCTTTATTCGGAAAATATTTCGTTTTCTTTTATTTTCTCAAAACTGGCTCTAATATTTTTATTAAAATAACATTTGTTTAAAATATCTTCGTGAGAAATCTTGTTTTGCGCGAATGCCCTTCATTTCTTGCTCAATTGGTATTACAATCGAGACAGAAAAATTGCACTGCTCGGAACACCTAGATATATTTGAAACCCACAATTTAATTGCAATAACTTGTATTTGGAATGAGCCAGTTTTGGGATATCAGTTATTAATGGTTTGAATTCTTCAGTCCTTTATCATTTTTAAAGGCCTGTTGATATACAGAACTTCTGGCCATTGTTTGGAAAATATGTGAAATTTTAAGACCATACTATCATTATTATTCTGGTTTGCTATTTTTATGAACCACTTGTATGCATACTGTGACTTTGTGGGCTCGTGAAATTAAAAGTCCAATTGCACAAACTCAAAATGTTCTTTATTTCCGCCGAATTACAGTTGGAACACTTGCCGATTACACAGAGTTAGGTAACGCACACAATTACAATTCGTCAGTTCGTCTGTCACAGTTCCTCTGCACGCTCACAATCACGTACAACTCCTCTGATACACGTACACCGTCTTCCAGTCCGTTTTCTCACTCGGCGCTCCTCACAGCTGCTCGCCAAGAACTGAACTCTCCTCCAAGAGCCAAGAGCAGATGCAGGTCGCCCGGGTTCTCCCGGGTGGAGGGTTACACGCCACGGTACCTATCCGCTGTGCGGATTCACCCGTGCGGTATGATAGATATATGTTTATGCGCAAGCTTGCGTGTCGTTTAGTAAGACGGCACATTTGGTCTCTACTGATGCTTCTGGTGCCGGGATATTCCCCCCTGGGGGGGGGGGGGACAGTGCCAGTTCCACCTTGCTTTGTGCGGTCGCTAGCGATCCGTCAAGCAGTGGTGGAACCAGTAGCGAGAGACCGGATCGGAATTACGGTGTTAAGGTTTAACAAGACCAGGTCGTGCGCGCGCCCCAGGGCACGACTGCAGGTGTTAACCTGCCAACCGCGGCCGAGGCGTGAGGTGACCTGGCGGTGATTGGTAGGGGCAGGAGGAGAGGCAGACTCTACCACCCAAGGGCATCCTTGGGTAGGCGATAGCTCCTCCGTCTCCTGGGGAGACGGTGGTCGTATTGACCAAGTGAATTCACCAGCTGGTTGGGGTCGGGTGTGATCTTGGCATACAACGTGCGTGTTCGTTCACGCACGACGTCTTCTACGTATGGTATGCCAGACTGGGTGTGCAGGAAGTGAGATGGGAACCTGCGGTCGGTACCGTACATCATCCATAAGGCTCTGTTCTACACGGCTTGCAGCCTGCGGAGGGTGGTATGAGCCACCGAACCCCAGACCTCACATCCATATAGGATCAGAGGCGGGATGATCGCACGGTACGTCCGCAGTTTGAGGCGGATGGGCATGGTGGATCGAAAGATAGGGTAGAGTTGCCTGAGTGCAGCGTGGCCTAGGCCGGCCTTTGCCCTGACATGCGGAGTGAAAGTGAGGTCGCGGTCCAGTTGGATGCCCAGGTATTTGGTGGTTCGAACCCAGGGGATTCTTCTCCGCCGTAACCGCAGGTCTCCATCCGGGCGCCAGCTACGGGTCTTAGCCAGCATGAGAGCGGAGCTCTTCTGTGGGCTAATGGCCATCCTCCACTTCTCACTCCACCTGCCGATGGCGTGGAGCTGACGCTGTAGAGGGGGGAGACAGTAATGGACGTTCTTGTTCTGCGCCAGTATGAGGACATCGTCGGCATACTGACATCTGAGTGCAGAGGGTCTACTCCCATTAGCCCTGTCCCCGTAGGAACAAGACCCGGGCCTCTTTAAACCAGGGAGTATCCGAGCTGTCCCAAAGGGCGCTCGGCGTCCTCCGTGGGGCTTTCCATTAGGGCAAGACCTAGTTTCCTAACAAGCCCCCCCCCCCATCTGGTCCAAGGACACAAGACGGGACGGAAGTGGATACGCCACTTACGCGCGTCAACACTCAAGGTGAAGACTACCGATATGACCTCGGTGGGGCCGCCTGGTGATCTAGCACACCTTCTACTAGCTGAGCAGGCTAGTACCTGGGAGACTTAATGGCTTCCCTCAACCCCGTCCGAAGACGTACCCAATCTCCCACGGGTATCGGGAACGCACTGGCCCCTCGAGACCAACCCATTCCGAACAACTCCCGAAGGAGGGGCTCGGCTGTTTGGCCCGAGGTTCCTCTAGTAACGTCAGAGGTACCACGAGTGCTAAGGGTCCGCAGCGCCCGCACTTTGGCAGCTGAAGGGGACGGATCCCCTCCCCTACGGGAGGCATACTGACACAAAACAGTGCGCGGTTCCGTGGGTCGGTCAGACATGTAGGCGGCGAAGAGTAGCGGGGACAAAACACTGCCTTCCAAGACTCCAGCCGCTATGGGTCTGACAGAGGATAGCTTCCCCTCGACCCACATTCTGAAGGTGCGGTCCTTGAGGAAGCTGCTGAGTATTGCCAGGTAGGGAGGGGGGAGTAGTGCTTCATTGAGTTTGAACAACCCCTGGTGCCACGTGGTGGCGAAGGCCTTCTCCGCGTAGCTCTCCTCCGGCCCGGCGCGTCGCTTATATAAGACCAACTGACCTATCTAGAAGGTTGCGGGTTAGATGAAATATCCCGACTGTTCCAGACGTCAAAGGGAGGGGAAGGAGGCGGCCAGCGACCAGTGACACTTTCCTCACCATCCCCTTCAGTGAATGCCACAAGATAAATGGGTAGGCGTGGCCTGAATGCTTCCGTCTGGCCCTACTGCCAGCCTGTTCTATCGGGAATTCCGACGTTTGGGTGACAATACTTACACGTTATTAATTAATTTATATTGAATATTAATCAAATGTAGAGTCTACCTATAGTGAATTTAGTCACCAAATTGTTAAGGATAAAAGACGAAAACTTATTTTATGGAAATTATCCCAGCTCAAATAATCTCTTATAACAAAATTGTTCTCATTTTCATTTTTAAAAAGTAATTTTATGCATTTGTTGAACTTTTTTGTAAATATTCCTGTTATATTTTCTTCGTCTTTATTGAACTACGTTATCGGGTAACTGTAACGTATAGGCAGAAAACAAAGTAACAGATTTGTAAGATTCCATTGTAATATGCGATTAATAGGATATACGTATCCCGCATTATGTTATTTCTAAAATGTTGCACCTTTTAAGCCTCTTTCTTGTGAAGTTCTGTGATTTTACTTTTTAACACTAGCAAAAATTGTGACATACGAGGCATGTTTTTTAAGTCAGTACCGTTTTGTGATTCCGCCGCCGCAGCGCTACGGTCGGCGTTCCGCGCATGCGCGCTGGTTACCTACATCTCCTGTCTACGCACTGACGCCATTACAGTCTGATTCTTCATTGTATACGTTGGTTACTGAGTGTCTAAGGTGCCTCCGACAATCGTAAGTCCCACCGATTGTGAAGTACGGGCTGTTATATGATTTCTTAGTGCTAAAGGCGTAAAACAATCGATATTCATCGTGAGATCTGTAAAGCTTACGAACAAAACATTATGAGTGATGGAATGGAAAGTAAATGGTGAGAGCATTTAAAGATGGCCGCACAAATGTGCATGATGAAAAACGGAGTGGGCGTCCTTCGGTCGTTACTGAAGATTTGGCGCAGAAAGTGGACGAAAAGGTGAGAGAAAACAGACGCTTTACAGTTTCATCATTGTGCGACTATTTTCCTCAATATTCTCGTAGTGTTTTGTATCGCATTGTGACCGAGAACTTGAAGTACCGGAAATTGTGTTCAACTTGGGTTCCGAAAATGTTGACGTATTTGCACAAAACCCAACGTTTAGGCAGTGCATTGACTTTCCTTGAGCGGTATCACAATGAAGGTGAAGATTTTTTAGACCAAATTGTCACTGGTGACGAAACATGGGTGGCCTACGTCACACCACAATAGAAACAACAATCCATGGAATGGCGACATTCATCACCCACAAAATTGAAGTTTAAGCAAACAATTTCTGGCGGAAAATCATGTCCACAGTTTTTTGGGACAGGAAAGGAGTATTGCTAGTGGAGTTTCTGCCTGGTTATGAGACAATCAATGCAGCGTCTTATTGTGAGACATTGAGCAATCTGCGGCGTGCAATCCAGAACAAAAGACGTGGCAAGTTGAGTAAGGGTATCGTTTTGCCGCATGACAATGCCCGTCCACATGTGGCTTATCGGACCAAAGATCTCATCAAATCTTTTCAATGGGAAGCTCTAGATCATCCTCCATACAGCCCTGATCTGGCGCCCAGCGACTACCATTTGTTCCTGCACTTGAAGAAACGTTTGGTCGGTCAGCGTTTTCAAGACGATAACGAAGTCAAAACAGTTGTGATACAGTGGTTAGCACGTCAGGCGGCAGAATTTTATGAGGAGGGTATTCAAAATCTGGTGTCAGGTTATGACAAGTGCCTCAATATTCAAGAAAATTGTGTAGAAAAGTAGATTAATGTACAGGCTTTCATGTAAAAATAAAATTATTGCGATATCTATGCACGTCTGTTTTAAATTCCAAAACGGCACGGACTTAAAAAACATGCCTCGTAAATAGCTTATGGTCGTTTATGTCGTTATCATATAAACCCAAAGTGCCTAGAATAAAATCATTACTGGACAAAAAAAATATTAAATCTCACAATACAATCACTTTCTTTACCAAGTGTAGTTACAATTGTTTTCTTAAGTGGTAAGAAAGAGAGATAGAGGGACTGAAAACGATCAAAAGCACCTTTCTTAAATACTTTTTTCACTCTTCGGAATGAGTTGACTTTAGTGTAGTACGCAATTTTTTCTAAATGGATGAGAAAGACCTTTACGAGATAATATGACTACTCCTAAATAAAATGCGTGGTGATGGATGAGTTTTGCAATCCCGGATTAATAACTTAAATAATAAATAACGTGAAATAGAAAAAAAAAAACAAGCAAATATTCTGACATATATCTCCATAACACTTCCCTTGACAGTTGATTTCCAGATGTCACGAAAAGTACGCAAAACAATTTTCTCTGCTGAAGTAAATGCGCAAATACTAAAGATTTCGAAGTTTTGTTATGAAGAGTTTGGTAATTCCTCGAAGGAAAGAGGCACTTACGGTCCAGTCTCATTCCTTGTCTCCTTTCTTTATAATCCAATACTTATGTGTTTGTTACGATTTCTGGCAGAAAGTTATTTCAAGCGAAACAAAAGAATGGCAAATGCCTTAACAATATACGTCATGAATTAACGAAAGAAAGCCGGTAAATGTGGTGCGTAAAACATGAAACTACATCATACACCATGCCGATATGCTTTAATGATCCCACCGTTTTTGTTGTTTTTTTTTTTTTCGTTTTTTCCCCCATATTTTTCTCCGACTACAAAGTGTGATACATTAGGTATTCTCTTGCGAAGCATTTGCCTTGAAATATAATACAAACCTTGAAGTTGAAGCCTTCAGCCTGGCGGTAGCGTTGCCATCTCTCGATTGTAAGGGTCTTCGGTGCGAAACCCGACGCTGACTTGACATCATAGGCTTCCCCTTACTTATCACTTGAGCTTGTTAGCAGTAACTAAAACCCATGGGGCTCGTATTACATTCTAGACTCTATATCTCTTTGTTCATGACTTCGTTGGGGTAACCTAACCTAGAGAAATAAATCGGCGGTGGGAGCAAACCTAATTATACAAAACAGACAGCATCAGTGGAATTAGAGCGTAGTAGTAGTAGTGGTGGTAGTAGCAGTAGTAGTAGTAGTAATACAATGGGATTTAGAAACTGAAATAGCTCAGTGGACAAACATTTATTACTGAAGCTAGAACCCTGGCTAAACAGCATTATCAAAGAAAAAGAGGGAAAAAGTAAACATGCCTGGTGTATACAAGTATAACAATTTGTAACTTAAAACTTCACTTATCAAATAAGAAATGATTATATTTTTCTTATAAATTGTCCGGGATCGCGATTTCATGTAAAACTTTTACACATCCTCAGCCGGAAACAACAATGCTGTCGTCATAGTTACGGACGCTAGATGTTGATATATTCTTGTTAGTACTACCAAAATCTGAAAATAAAACAAATTTAAAAACAGAATCGACTGCCGGTATTTCAAAATTCATTCCGCGATGTTGTTATTTTTTTAATATCTTTTCCCAAAATATTAAATTAATCGGACCATTTAATTGTGTTAATAATTTAACTTCTGGATTTATTTCATGGTTATAACCAAAAATAATATGCTACGGCTGATTTATCAGTTTGTTTGTCCTTATTGTTAAGAAAATGTTTTTTTGTTCTGGTTTCTAAATTACGTTTTGTATTACCAATATAAACTTTATTACGTTCGAAACAATTAAACTGATAAATACAAGATTTTTTATTATTAGGAATTTTATCTTTTTTATGGAAATCCAAGAAAATTTTAATACTATAGATAAGAGTCAACATGAAAAATTCAATGTCATGGCCGGGATTTGAACCACGGATCTCCTGGTTTCCGTCCAGTCGCTCTTAACCTTTGAGCTACCATGGCCAACGTGCCTATATACGGCCAGTGTGGGGAAATGATTAATTTCCATCAATTAACTAAAATAATAAGAGTTAACTGGTGAAGCCTGTGACTCAAGTACTTACGATAGTAAGTCGCCACAAACGGTGTATCTCGGATGCGAGAGCCCCTAGTGGTCTACCGGGGAAATATATGAGTCAATTGGAGAATTTAATGTCAGGACGGCACGTTGACCATGGTAGAACAAAGGTTAAGAGCGACTGGACGGAAACCAGGAGATCCGTGGTTCAAATTCGGGCCATGGCATTGAATTTTTCATGTTGACTCTATGTATTAAAACCCTTAACCTATACACGGCTAGTGTGGAGAAATAATTAATTTCCATCAATTAACTAAAATGTTAATACTATATTTATTTTGAGGAACTAAAGTAATACCAAATTGTTTAAAAAATGTTTGAAAATGTTTATTAACTCAAGGATGGTAAGTAATTTTTTTTAAGTTATAATCGTATTTTACTTTTTAAGAGTAGAAATATAATTAACAATTTTTTTTTATATTTGAATTTTTCAATTTTTTTATTTACAAGGTCTTTATTAAAAGGATTAATTAAAGCAGCATTAATAATATCTTTATATTTTTTTATTAAATTCATCTTCATTCATGAGTATATTTATTAATCTATAAATCAAACCACTGAAAACAGAAAATTTATGTGAAAAAGGGTTAAAACTAAACTACTTAGAAATAACTTCTCATGGAAACTTAAATATTAATAAAAGCTTGCTCCAAATTTTATATCTTGTCTGTTTTATATCTCGCTCCAACTTCCTCCCATGATTCTAGCTTCTTTCTTGACCATATCACTTTAGAAAGTTCTAGGTCTGCCACCTTTTCTATTTATTCCTGGTGGATTCTATTCTAAAGCAGGAGTAGCAATACTGTCAGATCTCTCCTCAACGCTTGCTCAATCCATTTCCATTTTTAAGCTTAACTTCTCTCAATATTTCATGTTAGGCAGCAGTCTTTCACAGATCTTTGCTTCTACTATATATGCCTATCACATGCTCTGTTTATCAATAGTTTGAACTTCTTTCCAAATGCACCTGTGGCTTTCCAGGTTTGGCAATGAAAACCCAAAATAGATTTTATATTTGCATTGAAGATTCTCAAACTTCAACATTTACTTGGATTTGCAGTTGGTTGAGAGAAGACAAACTTCGCTTTCCTAATGTTGACCTTCAGATGTAGAAAACTTATTCAGTACTCGTTATTAGATCTAACATTATACTCGCTACAAAATGTTGTGGTTATATGTACATTTATGTACTCTACTTTTTGAGGACATTCTTAAAAGCATATTCTTTTTCTTCTAAACGTTTACACCAATTTTCAGAGCTATCCGTATAAAATAAAGGTTCATGTACCATTGCAATATTTAGTTAATTTAAAAAGCCTATATTGAGAAACTTCTTAGATGAACTCCTAACCTTAAAAATAAAACGGTTAACACTTAAAGATTTATAATAAAAACCTAGATTACAAAGATATCCCATGAAATATTTAATTAACATCAATCATAGATATAGATTACAAAATAACGACAAGGCAATAATGATTTTTCTACTTTTAAAGGGGCTGCCGGTTGATCCATACGTAAATTTTATTTAACTTTTATTGCGACACTCTTTATACTTACATACTTTATTTCTTCGCCTGCCTCTATGGCTAGCATAGATGGTAGCACGTCTGCTTCATGTACAAGAGGTTCCGAGTTCGAATCCCGGTCACGGTGACTTACTTGAATAAAGCTTTTCCGGAGTTTTCCCCTACCCTGAATGGTGAATGTCTGGTAACTCTAGACTCCATGGACATCGAGCTCATTTGAGCATCATTTCACCCATTTCAATCATCGTCCGATATGACTTAACGTTGGAGGGCGTAAATTAAAAAAAGAAGAATCTAACGAATGTGTTGTAAATTCTTTCCAAATTTGTATTCCAACGGTTAGCTACCTCTTCAAAAATCTTGCGAAGCTCTACATCATCCTGAAACATCATATTTCCTACATCTTTGACAAACATTAGCAATATTCAGCCGATCTAGGTTAGTTAGTTTCATAAGTTCCAGCTACAGCTCAATGTTTGCATTTAGATAAGCTTATAGTCCATTAAAATCGTCTTCGCGAGTCCATAGTTGTGATAATTTCTATAATTTGTCTTTTAATGTGCACCTCCCTCACATTTCTGCAACATTGCTGCAACCATCCCAACCTACCTTCGGCCAAAATGATGACGAAAAGTTAAGAATCATTCTTTTTAATATTTGTTTATGGTCGTTTTGTCTTAAGAAACTGTAAAGCTTCTTTTATCTAGCCTGGTTTTTCATTTCACTGGAGAAATCAGAGATATTGTTTTGTTATCCTGCTTGATGCATAATGGGCGACCCTCGGTGATGTGCTGGATGTATAACGATGTATTGCAGTTGGCACACAGAGACCTTTTCTTTCCCTAAGAAAAGAGTTCCTTAGTTTTTGCTTTGGCTTCTAGAGATGATCATTTGATTTCGTTAGTCTGAGTGTCTGAGTATTGCGTAATTTGGAAAGAGAATAACTTGAAGAATTTCATGAGTAATAGTCACTCTGTCTTCCATTTCTGCACGAACGCTCGTTTGATGCAGGTGTTAACATCTTGGGGCGAGGAGGGTCACTTACAGCAGGTCTGAATGCTTCTTTAGCACTTTCGCTGACCATTTCTTATGAGAATATAAGAAGCAATTCATTTAAGGATACCTTTCAATCGTGTCTTTAATTTTCTAGCACAAGAAATGATGTATTGAGGGAGCTCAGATTTCCGTGTGGTTCATGAGGGACTTAGGAATCAGAGGAAATGGTGAAGTAGGCTATTTTTTTGGGGGGGGGGGGGTACATATTTATATATAAAAGAAGTCCTTTAATGGAGAAAACTTAACCAAAAAGCAAGAAGATAAGTAAGGTGTAAAGTATTATATATTCGGGATGAAGGTTAATGTAGTCTGACGCAAGATAAGGATGCGTGTGACATTCTTACGTTTCAGTGCATATATACATAGTATACAGTCAAAATTCTAAAGAGAAAAAATTTTGCCAGAAGGTATTAGTTTGACAAAAAGGTACCAAGTAAAAGTTTGTCCATACTGCACTATTATATTTTCTTTTTTCGAAAGTGGTGGCACAATACCATTTCAAAACTGAATTCGTTTTCTTCCAGGATATAGCGAAACACTGGAGAAAGTTTGTAAATGCATGAGAACACAGATAGGAGGAGATACATCTTACGTTTTGTGTGTGATAAAATAATAAAAGCATTAGATTATAAAGATATTATGTCATGACAAAGAATTTAATTTGGGAATATAGAAGGCTGGTTTGATAACTAACAAGGAAATCATAAAATATTAATGAAAAGGGGAATTTACAAGTTTAACTCCAAATATCTCGTTTACAAATATTTAGTCATTGCGATTTGTAAATTATAGGGCAGAAAAATAAATTCAAAATAGGACAGAGAAGCGATTTTCTTATTAAATCGAATGCTATGGGATACCAAATAACGAATAAGAGGAAGTAGTCTATTTATGATGCAATACTTTAGACAATAACAAAAAGTAATTATGAAATTATGCCAATACAAATAAGAGAAAAAAAGGGCATTATCAGCAATGACATTTGAAGCATCAAAACTTCTAGGATGTAAATAATGGAGTAAATCGAGGTTAATGGAAGTGCAACAACCTATTATAAATGAAATTAAAACAAAAATAACCTTTATTGTGTGATAGTGTGAGAAAGATGGGAAGAAAACATTGCCAACGATGATCTTATGGCACCTAAGAAGTAATGTTTTAATGGAGTGCAATAAGAAAAACACTCCCAAACAAATTCATGGGAAGATAAGCTTAGAGATAAGAGTGCGCAGAGGATGTAGATACAAAATGATGACATAGAGAACTTCTTTGTGACGATGTTACAAACTTTAAGGGAAGATAACAACACTGTATTATTGGAATTCATGTTTATAAAGGCTTCATTTGTTAAGAGCTTTGTGTTATAACTTCTTGCAGCATATTAGGTATTGAAATAAAATTGTTTGCTGCAGAAACCTTAGTAGTATAGAACTGTTGCCGCTAGCCCTTTCACCGATATGGACGTCGTATGCCCCAAACAGATATGGACTTGTATAGACGTCCTGCACATACATGCATTTAATGCTCATTTAACGCCAATTATTTTAAACTTCCTATTTTACAACAAATTTAAATTAGTTCTATAAGGGCTGTAAACGTACCCTTAAAGCTTTATTTTTGAATTGTACACCTCAAAACCTGGATAAACACCCAAGGGCACATCTGCAGATTCAAGTCAAATAATATTGGTTTCCTTGCGAACTTCTTTTTCGCAACACACTACACATTTTCGACATGGTTACAACTTGTTTGGTTGTGGGTGGTATCCTTTTAGGAAGATGTTTTCTCTCAACTATGAGGGCTGATTCTTACACCCCAGTATAATGAGGCCTCTGAGTATTATAATACTGTGACTTTGTGGGTTCGTGAAATGAAAAGTCCAATTGCACCACTCAAAAATGTTCTTTATTTCCACCGACTTACAGTTAAACACTTGACAATTACACAGAATTACGTAATGCACACAATTACTATTCACCAGGTCGTCCGTTACAATTCCGCTTTGCTCTCGCAATTACGTACAATCCTCCGATGCACGTACACAGTCTTCTCGTCGTACACTAGCACTGCACTCTTACGCTGCTCGCCAAGAACTGACTGACTGACCCAATTCACTCACTGCAGCCATTTTTATAGCAATATCACTGTTTTCTAGAAGTCTCTGGTTTCAGTGAATTACCGCGAAAGTTCCAGAGGACAGGGGAAGGGGAAAGAGGCGGCCAGCGACAAGTGACACTTCCCTTCAACCCCTCAGTTAGTGACTGAGATTAATGGGAGGTTGTGGCTCGGCTGCCTCTGGTCCCTTCTCAGCTGTCGTTGGCCGGGCTTTCCGCTGATTGGGTGACAATACGCAATTAGGTTACGTGCTTCTTATACGCGCAAGTACAGGTAGATGAATGTCTTACATGAATTTAAAGCTCTGAAAATTACTAAACAATTATGCATGGTTACATCCAGTGGTACAAAAATACTTTATACCATTTAACTGATTTCCGTAAAGAGGGATAGCTAGTAATAGCTGATCCACATCGCCTATATTTGACCCGCCATTTCCCCAAACAATGGAGTAGCATGCCATTTATAGACCAGTATACGTCACTGCTACCTATATCCTAAACTTCTCCTTCATAATCACACAACAATCTTCCAGATTTTCTACAGTAATATCAGAAGCCTATACACATCATACCCAAGCTAATTTATTTGCTACATTACGGGGATAAGCCACAATTTCAAATGTGCCATTCATTTAGCTCTTGATTGCTATACGAAATCACTCTGAACACAGAGAGAGTATAAATAACTAAAATACTGAGCGAAAACAGCTGCATAAGGCTACCAGAAACCTTGGTTGAGAAACATTGTAATAACAGATGCTGACAGAGAGTTTTCTTTTCAGTGTAACGCAACATATACTCGTATGACTATCGCTTGGTATAGCATAAATAAACTAAACTTGAACCGGAGAAGTCGCTTGCCTAGCTATACATACATTGGTTCGTATACACACAAAACAAAATGATTCAAATATTAGGCGCGTTTGGCGCAAAGAATGACTTTTGCTACAGTGAAACAAAGTAGTGAAATTTCGACGATTTATTAATGTAGTCTCTACTTTATTGTTACTGAGATGTATACTGCCTTTAATGAGTTTTAAACCAGTTTTTGTTTCGTTTAAATAACTTAATACATACGGAAGATACGGAATTTTATTTATGATGCATTTTTGCAGCATTTAACAATTTAAATGTCTTGTTCTGTTTACTGCGTATCCTTTTCCGGCCACTGAAGGGTTTAAATGGCCATCGGCGAAGCGGCTAGCTATGACATACAATTGACAAATATGGAAAATATATTTAGGATTTGCTATAGCCGCCGGAGATACAAGATTCCTGTAACTTCAATTCTCTGTATTATATATTAACATTAAACATACTTAATTAGTATTCTGTACACATTTGCTATACACATACAGATTTTCTGTACACATATAAGCGACTGATCAAAAAAGAATTTAAAATGTGTACATTTCTTTTATAAAATCAAAGGTAATGGCATTCATTGGGAAAGATTTAGAACAAAAATTAATTAGAACAAAATTAGAACAAATATAGTTATAGATAATCGTTGCGTTGAACAGGTAAGCCATTTTAACTACTTGGGAACTGATGTTAGTTATGACAAGGAATATGATGTCTACAATAAAATATGCAAATTTCAAAGAGTGTGTGGAACAATAAATAGAACATTTAGAAACAAAATACCTAAAGAAACAAAATTAAAGTTCTGCAAAGCTATGGCTGTACCTATACTGACATACGGAAGTGAGACTTGGACGTTAACTAAACAGCAACAGAGTAAAATACAGGCTTCAGAAATGAAATTCTTGAGAAGTGTGAAAGGATGCACGAAGAGGGACTTAATAAGAAATGAAAATATAAGAGAAGAGCTGGAAATTTCTAGTATGAATGATAGGTTAAAAGATCTCAAACAAAAATGGAAGGAAGATGTTGAAAGAATGCCAGATAATAGACTTACAAAACAAATATTACATTATCATCCTAAAGGTAGGAGATCGGTGGACAGACCCAGGAAACAATGGCTGGAGGACTTCGAAGGAGGAACAGGCACTTGATTGCCTATGCCATGAAGTGAAGAAGAAGAAGAAGAAGAAGAAGAAGAAGAAGAAGAAGAAGAAGAAGAAGAAGAAGAAGAAGAAGAAGAAGAAGAAGAAGAAGAAGAAGAAGAAGAAGAAGAAGAAGAAGAAGAAGAAGAAGAAGAAGAAGAAGAAGAAGAAGAAGAAGAAGAAGAAGAAGAAAATGTGTACATTAGAAAACCCCTAATTGTAGAACATATCCGTCTTTGCAGATTTTGGACTAAATGTCTGAAGTACGAAGGCACCAAAAAGGATTTCCAAGATGTGGATATTGGAGTATAAACACATTCTAGGAGAAACCGGTTTTAATATTTAATTTCTATACAGATTACCTAACAAGCAGAAGATGTATTTATTACCTTACTGGCAAAACTGCGAGTATATGGGTATTCTACTGAAAATATTAGGTATTCCGAAGTGACTTAAATAAAAAGCAATGTTCTTATAAAGGACCGTGTGTGAGTGAACATCTTAACTCTAAAACTAAATCGCGGGTAAATGCCTAGTGCCTTCCAAAGATGCGACATAAAGTATTGCAAAACATCCTGCGACCCTAAACTACATTTTATATGAAAAATAACCCTCAATATTCTTTTTTTTTTTTTTTTTTTCAAAAATGACTCTGATTTGGATTAAAATACCACAGGATTAAGATATTTACACCAAAAATAACATGCTTATCTTGAAATTTCGTTATATCAGTCCTCTTCATTCGTAAGAAATTTCGTACAAGATTTTATATTGGGAAATCACAATAAAGACAGAAAATTATGCACAAAACACCATCATTAGACTTTTTGTGGCATCCGCCATTGTTTAGATATCCATTATTATTGGTTTGAGTTTTTCAGCATTTGCTGTTTTTAAAGTACTACCACGATTCAGTTTTTCGTGATGATATGAAAAGAGCAACGGATGTTCCAAAAATACTACCATACAAAAGGATATTTAAACTAAACTGTAAAATTCCTTCGGAACGAAAAGTAATATTTCCAGGAAAGTAATATATCCAAGTTATTTATTATGTAAAATATCACAATATATGGTAATTTCGTCAAAATTGTAAGAACGATTTTTCAGAATATTGACATTTTCAAAAAAGCTTTAGGGTAAAGGTTATTTTACTTTGGACCTATTTGTGTAACATTCAGCTGTTGAACCTAAAATCAATGTTTCGTATTTATTGATCATTTCATTGACCTGTGAAGAAGTACACACACACACACACACACACACACACACACACACACACACACACACACACACACACACACACACACACACACACACACACACACACACAAGTTAAAATCAAAATGACAGAGGATACAGACACCACTACTTACTTCAACGTCTACACGGATGACAGCAAGATAGCAAACAAAGTTGGAGCAGGAGTGACTATTTTCAAAGGAGTAAACTTAATCAAATCACTAAAATTCCAGTTTAACCAAAATTGTTCTAATAATCAGGCAGAGCAAATAGCCATCCTAAAAACTGTGACAGAAATCAATAAACTTAAGGTGGCAGAACTAGAGAAGACAATTACAGTCCATACTGACAGTCAAGTAATCCTGTCACTTCTCGAGAACAACAAGAAACATAATTCTATAACAACAGATATACACAGACTTATAACAGCCACTGTCAACAAAACTGTGGGTAAAAGCTCACATCGGCATTTCTGGAAATGAACTAGCAGGGGAAGAAACAAGAATAGAAACAGTTTACAACAGGATACCAAAATATACAACGAAGCACAAATTAGAGAAAAGGGAATACAGGATTGGCAGAACAATAAGTTCGAGGATCTACTCCCATCAGTCCTGGACCCGTAGGACCAGAACCCGGGCCCCTCAGGTTTTTACCATAGGACAGTGCCTATTTTATAAACTACCCCCCCCCCCCCCCGCTGCACACGGCAGACAGGACGGAAGTGGATACGCCACTCACGCGCCGGTCCAAAATGGACCGGCTACCAAATAACCTTGGTAGGGCCGCCGGTGAACTAGCACACCAGCTACTAGCTCTGCAGGTAGTACCCGGGACTTATGAGGCAACCCTCTACCCCCTCCGGGCGGCCGTAGCCTGGCCGTAGGTACCAAATTTCCCGTGGGTATCGGGAACACACTGCCCCCTCGAGACCAACCCAATCCGAACAGCTCCCAGAGGTAGGGCCTCGTATGTTCAGCCCGAGGTTCCTCTAGTAACGTCAGAGGTACGAGTGCTAAGGGTCCGCAGCGCCCGCAACATGGCAGCTGAAGGGGACGGATCCCCTCCCCTACGGGAGGAATGACAGAACAGATGGAACACAACCAAAGGAGCAAATAACAAGGAGTTTCTTCCCTTCCATTAGAAAGAGAGACTGGAGGTGAATCTGTCACTCACGCCGTGTTTTGCCCGCCTTGGTAGCGTAGATGGTAGCATGTCTGCCTCAGTTCAAGAGGTCCCGAGTTCGAATCTCGGTCAGGGTGAGTTAACTGGATAAGTTTTTTCCGGGGTTTTCCCTTATCCTAGAAGACGAATGTCGGGTAACTCTAAGCTCCATGGACCCCGGGCTCATATGAGCATCAGTTCACCCATTCCATTCATCGCCAGATATGGCTTAACGTTGGAGGAAGTAAATTGCAAAAAAAAAAAAAAAAAAAAAAAAAAAAAAAAAAAAAAAAAAAAAAAAAAAACAGAACCGCCGTGTTTTACATCTCTAACTGTAGAACATGGAAAAACCAATTCATATAAACACAGATTCTACATCGCAGATAACCCTACATGTCCATGCAACACAGGACACCAAACGGTACATCACATAATATATGAATGCCCAGAAGTACTACAACAAAGAAAGACATTAAGAGAAGACATTAGGAAAAAAGAAGGAAGCTGGCCAGCAACTGCACAACAGCTTGTATCCAAAAATCTGAGAGACTTCTAACAATTCTGCAACTCAACAGAACTGTGAAGTGCAGTGCAGTGTAAAAACAAACAGTTAAATTGTGACAGTGAGAGTGATATCAACAATGATTATAAGTAAGGATGACGTAGGAACTATAAGGATATAAATTATGACCAAACCAAGAAATAGCTTGAATACCAAAGACTGCAAAGCATATAATATTACTTGTAATGGGGCATGCTGTTAATTCATATAAAACACACACACGTACACACACACACACACGCACACTCACACACACTGACACACACACATCTTTGAACTAAGGTACACATTATTCACGAAACCTTTTCAAAAATACAATTTTTGGATTCAGGGGTTCCTGAAATTTGTAACTCCAGTGAAATTTCGACATCCAATTTTTGGGTGGAATGTACATCATCCTACCAAATGAATGGTAGAGAAAGTAAAACAATAAGTGTAGTGGTTTAAGGAGAACGAAGAAGAAGCCTTCAATTTCTGCAATGTTGATACATAAAGGTTTCTTTTCCCTTTAGCATTTTACGTTTAACATCCTTGAATCAGTACAGTAGTATCGGAAAATGAATTAAATAGGTTAAATGGTGCTCAAATAATCCCGAGATCTATTGCTTAGATTACCTGACATTCATGTTTACCTGACAGGAAAAGGTAGGACTCCGAGAGGGAAAAAAATCACTTATCCAGATAACTCACCTTGACCGAAATTAGATCCCGTGACCTCTTTGATATGTGGCAGACACACTAACCTAAAACCGCAGATGTAAGCACTAAGTCGTTATACGAATATAATGAGGCATTTGTTTGATTAAATCATGTTTACAGTCCGAACATGGTGGGTTTTATATGCATCAATTTCGGTTAGTAGAAAAGACTCAACATAAATGACATCTAAATTATTTTACGTATCATATCTGTAAATATGGGCACTTAAAATGTTATTTTATTTACTTTTTATAATAAGTGCATAAAAGAAGTAATAAACATCAAAATCTATGAAGGAAGCTAATAAATGAAGCTGTAGTCCGCCTCCGTAGCACAAGTTCCGAGGTTCTGAGGTTCCGAGAGGTTCAAGAGGTCCAAGTTCGAATCTCTCCCGAGGTGAGTCATCTGTATAATTTTTTTCCGAGTTTTTCCCATATGCTGAAAGATGAATGTCTGGTAGCTTTATGGACGCTGGACTCATTTGAGCATCATTTCATCCATTTCATTTATCGAGGATAAATTAAGTAAAATTAAAGTGTTAGTAAAATGTAATACGATGCAAAATTCCAAATAGAACTTTTCAAGATATCTCATATGAAAATCTTCCACCCAATTTACAGTTCCATTCTTGAAAGTGGTAACACAGTAATACATACATCATTATATTGTGAACCTACATGCTGCTATTATACAGGAGTGTCCAGGAAATCTAAACAATTATAAGCGCACTGTGATTTATGCAAGCCAAACCTATTATTACCATCGACCTTGAAAGCCAGCGTTCATTCCCTCTCCCACGCGTACGCAGCAGTCTGGTTTTATGCAATCCCACTTGAAGCTGTGTACGATGTTCTGTTAAACCATGTTATGAAACCATAGAAATGAATTTAAAATGTTTTCTAACTTTAAACTAT
Organism: Mantis religiosa; assembly: GCA_030765055.1. Classification (NCBI taxonomy): domain Eukaryota; kingdom Metazoa; phylum Arthropoda; class Insecta; order Mantodea; family Mantidae; genus Mantis; species Mantis religiosa. Next base: position 37,447,193 of record CM060949.1, on the reverse strand, counting down.
TTGTTTCTACATTTGTATACATATCTTTTCCACTTAGAGGTAAATGATGTGCAAATTTCCAGTTTGATACGAAACACTATGTAATATCAGTTATATCCTGATGACTAGCTATAAATACAATTGAAGTAGCGAATATATTTCTTTTTCCATATTTTAAACTTAAAAGAACACAAATATTTTTGAAACCTGGATCATAATTGTTTTGGATATAAATTAATTTACGTTTACTTTCGGATGAGTTAAACCAGAAGTGTACTATTATGTACTATCGTAACTTTATACCAAACTAGTAACAATAAAATGAACTTCAAAAGGTCCCGGGTACGAATATACATTTTTTTATACCCCGCCTTTAACTACTATGGTCATATCGGCGGCCGTTTTCCTTTGGAACATACCGAAGGTGTTAACTCGTTATCTTTTGGTTTTTTAATCATTACATCCCGCAAGCATTCACACTCTCATTCATACTTCCAGACTCTGTGGAAGATGGGGAATTATCTTGGACGGAGAAAAATCCCCACCCCCACCGCCGGGAATCGAACCCGGGACCCCTAGCACGGTAGGCAGGTGCTCTACCGACTGAGCTATGGGGCCAGCCTATCGATTCTTGTGGATTATCTGGATAAACCTTATTCCAAGTTTTCCCTTTTGCTGAAAGATGAACGTCGAGTTATTCTGATATCTATGGACCATGGCCTCATTTGAGCATCATTTCTCTCATTTCATTTATCGTTACAAGTGACTCAACCGATTGAGGACGTTAATTCAGAGATAATAATAATAAAAATAAAATTAAACAATAATTAACTAAATTCCTAAACATATTGTGGAAACCAAGAACAAATATTTTTACAAAAATTGAACAAAAATGTATACTTTAAATCTTCAAAAACATACATAAGAGAAGAGTGCAAAATGGATACTCCAGGTACTTTCCTACAATCTTTATTCACTGCGCATTTCAATACTTTGCAAAGTAAAAGAAACTATATCACTTGATAGGGTTGGTTCCAAATTAAATTTATATGTAAAAGTCTGGTATCTCGTAATTTTGCATATTTGACAAAATTTCAGCTTAGTATCCGCTTTAATGCTCAAATCACTATGAAGTAGATTACTCGAAAGCATCGGCGCTATTTGCTATTTTCAGCGAAGGCGAGGCAGTGAAGGACTTAGAGAAATTAATATGTGCCTACACATTCAGGAAAATTCATTTAACAAAAATATTTAAACACGGTTGTTCAACGGGGCCTATTATTACGGAAATAAAAATAAACAGAGAGAAAAATAGTCCAACAATCTATTGATGATGATGATAGTTGGTACCACAGGCCATGTAGGCCCTTGACCTGGCTAACCACCATCTTCCATTTTACTCGGTCTTCTGCTTTTCTTCTCCAGCCTTTAACCCCCAGCTTTCTCAAGCCATCTCCTACATCATTTACGCATCTTTTCCTGGATCTTTCTCTTCTCCTTATGCCATCCAGCTTTCCTATGAATATCTTCTTAACTACACTGGTTTCCGGCATTCTCTGAACATGGCCAATCCAAATTATTCTTCCTTGTTTAATTTTCACTACTATATTTGGTTGTCCAAATAGGCACTGTAAAGTCTGTTTAGTTAACGCATGTGCAGTCGGCCGCTGCCTTTGACGAACCCTTATAATCGTTTTACAACCCTGGCCCGCCTCCTCCCATACCTTTCCGCAAGGTTGCCACCTTTCTCGATACCTCATGGGTATCCTACGAGGTTTCGTCTAAATAAATCATCTTATGTCCATTACTGCAAAACTTTCTTAGTTTTGATGATATATATCGCCAAGTTACAATTCTACTGGATTCCATAATAACCCTTAAATTATTCAATGTGCGGTACTTGAAACCCAGCTCGTTTAGGAGGCCGCGCAAAGTGCAGTGCCCATAAGGAAAATCACAAATTTCTTGCAAATGTGCAACCAATTCGTCTAAGGTGGCCGCTCTCCCTTTTGCATAGAATCTATAAATTTCTCGACGCATTAAATCGTATATGAAATTATCTACTTTAGAGAAACGTTTCCTTTTGATTTCACACTTGATCGGCGTCTTTGGTATTCCTTTCGTCACAATATTTATTACTGTATTTTTGTGAATACCCAGAATTTATCATCATTGCATGACCCCTTACCAAGATTATTTGTCAGCACATATTTATATGTGTTCAAAACAAGCGCTTGAATTTGCTTAGAAACAGTTCCCGTTAAAACTTTGTTTTTTGACGCTTTTCCAGTAATATAACTTCACTTTGTTTATTTTCACGTGACTGAAATTTATTTACTACTTCATTTGCATTTACCACTGCATTTCCCTCCCACGGTCTCCACATCGTGACACACAACGAATTTCTGCACATAATGAAACAGATCAACTGGAAGTTGGAACTTTGGCAACTGAGACTCCACGTGGAGTAGACATACGACTGTCACTTCGAGAAAATCAGGGTTGTTATTGGTCCTCAATGACAGTGTTCCATTTCTGAAGTGTGGAGATAGATTTATGACGGTCATTAGTGGGCGGCAAGGTGAGGTCCCTTGAGGTCCCTTTGAGTGGGAACTGCACACACGTTAACTAAACAGATTTTAACTCCAAGTTAGTCCGCATTCTCCATCCGTCCAAGTCCTTTATCGCTCCAATATCTTCCTTTCCCACCGTAATAACCACTGTTCTTCTCCGATTGTCAACACCCAACTTTCTGAAATATGCATTATTATTGGTCGCAGTACTGTTGTATATATTTTAATTTTACTAATCCTTGATTTAAACATTCTTCAAGTCACAGAAACATCTCTTACCAACAGTCTATTAGTTTGTAATATTTCTTCCCCTTCTCCACTACCAAAAACAAAACATAACAAACAAGATTTCAAGCAATTTCAATCACAAAAAACTCAATGATGCTATCTCGGTAAAGACCCGCATTGGAGAGGTTCCGAGTTCGATGTACGTTGACCGTCCTCTCTGAAGTGCGGTTTCCCTGCTCGATAAATAAATGCTAGATTAGTTTCCTACGTCCATTCTTTCCTGTCATGCAATGTGCTAATCCTTCAGCTGTAGATCTATATTAAGTGCTGGGCATGCTTGCTCGAAGAAAAGATTACTTCTCATAGACCACAGAGAGCTTGCTTGGTCGACTATGGTCGACTAGTCGTTCACTGCTCTCTCTAGACGGCTTCTGATGAGTGACTTGTTTTTTGAACCTGGAACGGAATTTCCGCGCGTCTCTATGGCTTGTAGCCTCCTTCACTTCACTTCATTTTTTACCCCAATTGAACTATGCAGATCGTAGAAAGCGAGGTATTCCCCCTACGTTGTATAACCTAAACCGATCTCCAAATGCACTATGGTGTGTTTTTAGGTCACTACACATTTTAAATAAAACTGTGATCCTAACAGTTCAACACTAAAAGAGAATAAACATCCTACTCACTAGAGTATTTAATACGTTTAGTTCCAAGATGTTTGTGACAGAAAGTTATAATTAGGTTATTTAATTTCATAAACTGAGCAACGATATATACTTCCATCTAAATGCAGTTCACTGCTTATTCTCTTACTCAACCAGTTATGTTGTTTGGTACATTTTCCTGCTTTCGATATATTCCGTAACTGATCACTGTTATAAACAACACGTTTGCCCGTAGATCCCATTTGTTACTTCATGTAATCTTTGCATTATGCATATATGGACTACTGTACCAATGTTAGCAGTGATATAAAATCGGTATTTCAATTTGTTGTGCCCTACAGAGAGAAGATGAAACTAGTGTGATGTTCTTTTATCTGAGTTAAGGAAGGTGCAATTCATTGTTAATTAGACTGGGCAACAATGAAAATATTTCGAGCTTAAAAATAGTGAATTTACATATATTACCATCTGCTGAATTCCAAAATCACCATAAAAATGATAGATTAGCTCTTGTTTTGGAGATAAAGTAACATTTCATATTTTAGAGTAAAGATTTTAAATTTGGGGGAAATTTTTTGGGAGTTGGCACACTTGTCAAATAACAAAACACAATCAGAGAGAAGTTTTGGAAATTAAGTGTTGCAAAAGTTAGGGAAGGCATTTTTGTCGGACCACAAATAAGAGAACTTGTAAAGGATCCTGCATTTGACCAAATTTTGGAGGGGAAAGAAAAGGAAGCTTGGGAAGCCTTCAAGGATGTTGTTCATGGATTTTTAGACAGCAAAAGAGGTGACAACTACAAGCATTTGGTGACAGTGCTCCTGCAAAAATACCGTAACCTTGGATGCAACATATCCCTTAAGATCCATTTTCTCCACTGACACCTAGACTTTTTCCCTCCTAGTTGTGCAGCTGTTAGTGATGAGCATTGCGAGAGATTCCATCAGGACATTTCTGTTATGGAATAAAGATATCAGAATCGTTGGAATGAACTAATACTTGCAGATTACTGTTGGTTTTTGTATAGGGATTCTGCGGAACTCCATCATAAAAGCAAAGCTAAAAGACGACGAAGTCAATAGGCTACCACATGATTCTCTTCAGACACGACTATCTGTGAAGTATTTTTCCAGCAATTTAGAACTCTTAGCGTGTAAAATACCAGTTAAAAAATCAAATGCACTTTCATTGTTGTTAGTAAGTATGTAATTAAAATGTATCCTTTTCTCTCAATCCGTTAATATGTAATACTTCCACCTTGTGCATATCATAGAAACTAGAGCTAATACAAATTTTTCATTGTCGTATTTGTTTTTTTTTTTTCAACCCAAAATTAATAGCAATTGCCTCATGAAGTGCTCGAAACATTCAAAAATTATTTCTTTTGCCCAGTGTTATTAAAATAGAAAAGATAATCTGAGCTTCTAATAGCTTGTCGTGCCGTACTGATTGATAAAGGCTACATCACAGTCCGTGAAACTTGCTCACTTCTCTCTCAGGAAGGGAATGCATGCAAGAGGTTCATTCTGTCTTTTTGTTTCAACTCGCCAAGTAAAACAAGTTCGGAGAGAGAAGTTAACTCCGCATATACGAACATACGAAGACGCTGTCATTTGTCAGCTATGAATACGGACTTATACATTTCCTACAATCATATTTAGAAAGTAAGATTGCACAATGGTTATACCCCATTATGAATAATCTTAAGATAATTAATGTACGGCAAACATTCGTACTTATTAACATATCCGCTTGATGCACAAATTCTATTATTTTTCACTTATTTATGGTAGCATTAAGTATTGTAATGCATATATTAGGATTTCAATAGAAATATTCTTGTATGAAGGGCACCAAATATCCGCAAATTACGGGCTAAGAGGGATTACAAACTTGTGTATGGTTTAAGGAACCTCTAAGAATATCATACGAATGCCCAAACTACTCATTTCAAAACTGTTGATTTTCTCAGAAAGGATGCTAATGATTTTTATTAAAATACCATATGCTTAAGACATTTTCGTTGGAAAGTAAATGTATACCTTAAATTGTATGAGAACAGTTTCTTAAGCATTCATTCTATACAACTTTTGAATAACTGGTAGACCATAAAAGACAAAATCTTACTACACAAAACATGTGGATCTCGTTATATCACACAATTTACGAAGGCTGTTCAATAAAGAATGATCACAAGTTTTTTTGACAACGTACCTTTACTGATCTTCATAATTAGATGATCATTCTCAAAATAGTCTCCCCTGAATGTGATACACTTGTCCCAGCGCTTCTGCCAGTCTTCAAAGACATGCTGGAAACTATTTTTGAGACATCCTTCAAAATCGCCTCCGCAGCCTTCACCACTGCTTCTGATGATTGATAATGCCTCCCACGAAGGCGTTTCTTCAAGTTAGGGAATAGAAAAAAGTCACATGCGACTAAATCCGGACTATAGGGAGGGTGATCATTGAACTTCACGTTGATTTTTGCAAGATATTCAGCAACAATATTGGCAATATGCGGCCACGCATTGTCGTGGTGCAGCATCCAGCCTGCTTCATGGAAGTGTAGTCTTTTGTGCCTGATATGAACTTGCAATGTTTTCAGGACATCCCTGTAGTATTGTCCAGTTACTGGTATGTGTGCAGGTACAACATGCTGATAAACCATTCCATGAATATAAAAGAATGAGATGACCATAACTTTCCCAGCAGAAGCAACCACTTTTGCTTTTGGGGGTTGGTGATGAAGGAGATTTGTACACTGAGCTTTACTGTTTGCTTTCAGGATCAAAATGATGTAGCCTAGTTTGATCAGCAGTGATTACGTTTGAAAGAAACTCCGGATCTTCCTCTAACATCAACTTTAACTGCATGTAACCTCCATTGCAGCGGTAGGCGATACTGAATATGTCTGAACTTAACCTGGTTCTCACAGGCGGGAACCAGAAGTACCAACAATGAAACTACTACGGCGTGTTTGTTTCACATTAAGCTAACAGAATATAATACGGTTGAATTTTGGTTGCGAAAAATTGACCGTAAAAATTATGATCATTCCTTACTGAACAGCCCTCGTATATTACTTTTTTATAGAGGTGACCATTTATTAGATATTCCTTATTATTAGATTCTTTTTCCTCTCTTCTTCTCTATAGGACATAGTCCTATTCATTTATGGTCTTCTACCCCTTATGCCATTTTAGACGTCGGGTGACGAAGCCGCAAGAGATCAGAGAGAGAAGAATCCAAGGAATGGGTGATTAGCCCGATCCTTGAACGAGAGTGAGGGAAATAGATGAAAGTAGGCTAAGTGGATGAAAAGAAATATGATAATGGAGAAATTTGAGGAATGATGACGGGGGAAACCGGAGATACCAGATAAAATCGGACCCAGTGCCGACCCGACACCGTTCTAACCTCTCGGCCACGGTTGACTTTCCTAATGCTTATACTTTTTTCATATAGGAAGTCATTATTCCATTTCTTACGTCGGTCAATGCAAATATAATTAACTTAAAAGTCATGAAATAGTTATCCGTTCTGACTACCGCTCAAGATCAGTGTTCCCATATTCCCATTGTAGGTACCTATAAGTTAAATGATAAAACCGTTTCGATAAACACGTTTTCTTAATCAATATGAAATTGATGAAAGTGTAAGCCTTTGTGAGGACCGTGATGTGTAGAGAACGTCATAGAGTTTTAAATCTCGGATACCGTAACGTGATAAATGTAAATAAATTCTGTGAATTCTTAACATACCTTATTAACACAAAAATCCAAAAAGTCCACATCAGTTCTAATTTAGCTACTTGCTTGACATACCTGCTCCAAAACTGGATGGCAGGAGATCCAAATTCAGAAGGAGATGCTTGGACAAGAAGTTTTTCTAAGTTTTCCGTTTTCTTGAAATGAATACCGGCAACTACGATTTAAACATCGTTCATATAGTTCATTCACCAGCTCTGCAGAACTAAGCTGCTAGAAGTGGCATTAAAACTTCCATGAAATGCTGATATAAACGAAAATTTCCCTCTTGTAAGTTCGATATCGAAAAGAGATATTCGGTTTTGAAACCTAAGGCCTTTTCAAAAGTGTGCTGATTCTACTTTCTCGTCACACCCCATTCCTCTGCCTACAACAGTTTGGTTTTGCTGTTTCTTTTTCGTTCAGCTCTACTGTCGTTCTTGCTACAGAGTCCCGGGCAGAAGTCCCGGGTATAATGTAACCGAATCATTGAAATACATGTAAACTTAATGAATTGAATATATGTCGATAGCAAAACAGGAGGTGAAAGTAATGTGGACTGCGAGTTCTGTAGCAAGGATACAGAATAGCTAGAAATAACAAACCGATAAATGTCATGACAGGCAGCTGACATATGCAATGATGTGTAATATTGTTCTGTTACATTGGTGTGAATTTATCTACCTTATATTGTGTATTACTGGGTATAAAGTTTAATTTTTCATGTACATCATGTTAAATGACATAAACCTTACCAGAAATTGCTGGATTTATACATTTCTTACATATACGAGGAGAACAGCGATAATAATCAAATGTTTTAGAATTGGACGCTATACCTGGTGTTAAAACTCCATTCTCTTTCCACGCTATTGCGAGAGAGAGAAAGAGAATGTCGACAGAACTGTAAAAGAATAAGAATTGAAGAAATCGAATATCAATAACGGATATCTCGGAAAAGGCAGATACCACGAGAAAGTGATTTAAAGTATGTTATATGCTTTAAAGGGATAACTTTTTGTGTACTATGCTTTCGTCTATCACTTAACGTGTAATATCTATGCAAGATTACCTAAAACTCCTGCTTACTAAAGAGGACTGCACAGGCTATTCCCGGAAAATATAACATAATTTTGTTGGTCTGTAATATAAAAGGGCATTTACTATTAAAAATTTTACAATCATTTCTCATAAATCAGACATTTCAAAAAGTATTTCATGTAAAGGGGAGGTTCTACTTTTATGACTGCATGGTACAATCTAGTTAAATCATAGATTTTTCATTATCTGAACTTGGTTTGAGATCCACGAAAAATAGTGGTAGCGGGTTCTTTGTAACTGGGTGGTAAACAGGAACCATCTGTGTACGTGAGAAACCCAATGATCTTAATTCATTCATTACAATATCTGTATCACGTGTAGGATGTAAACCGCGGAAATTACGATATTGTTTCATTTTCTAATGCCCGCTTTCACCAACAGATGTTAAGACTTTTCACGAGTTTAGCAATAGTTAAAACAAACAAAAATTACATTTCACCAACAAGTGTTAGCGTAACACTCCTGTTAAATCTCTTGTTAAACTATCACGCCGAATTTCTGATGTTAAGTCCTTAACAATTGTAAATAGTCAAGATGGCGAGCATAAACTCAGCTGTTGATGTCGATTTGCTATATTTAAGACCATCTAAATGGTATTATAGAGTATGGCCTATGAGAAGAAATGATTTTGAGGAGCTATCAGAAGAAAATTGTTTTACGGAGGTATAGACTGTCGAAACAAGTTGCTATGAAGGTTACTTCCGGAAGTACAAGAGAGGTTAGAACATGCATCGAAATGAATATGCCGATCTCACCTTTGCATCAAGTATTAATAACTTTACGATTTTATAATTCACTGAATTATGTGGATAATACGTTATCCACCTCCCATCTTGAAACGTTCAAGTAACTTGCCCTTCTTCGCTCCTCGTTTTAAATTTACGTAATACTGAGAACATGCATCGAAAGGAATATGCTGATCTCGCCTTTGCATCAAGTATTAATAACCTTACGATTTTATAATTCACTGAATTATGTGGATAATTTATTATCCACCTCCCGTCTTGAAACGTTCAAGTCACTTGCTCTTCTTCGCTCCTCGTTTTAAATTTACGTAATACTGAGTTAGAACATGCATCGAAAGGAATATGCCGATCTCGCCTTTGCACCAAGTATTAATAACTTTGCGATTTTATAATTCACTGTGGATAACACACTGTCCACCTTCCGTCTTGAAACGTGCAAGTCACTCGTCCCTTGTACTTCTTCGCACCTCGTTTTAAATTTACGTAATACGATTCGTTTGTATTAATGACACATGCATTTGAATTAAGTTTGTTTCCAATTTTTCCCACGTGACATCTTTCTCTTTTACATTCACCGCATCCGTCCTATTTTCCACGATATCTTTATACTTCGTCAACAATTCAATTAACAATCCTTTCTCCATTTATGAGAAATTTGTTTCATTTCATTCATTCATTCTTTATTCATCCTTTTAAAACATATACATGTTTTTGGACACGTCATGGTTACAAAATAAAATGGTGCAAGTTATTTACTATAGTACATCAATAATCATACATTATTATTTACAAATTTACTGTATTTACAATTCTTTGTTTAAAAAATCATTTATTGAATAGAAACATCCATTTATACAATATTTTTTAAGTTCCTTTTTGAAAATGTTATGGTTTTGGATGCTTTTTAGGTATGGTGAAAGTTTATTGTAAAATTCACATGCTGATGCTATTGGTTTAGTTTTATATAATTCTAATTTGGGGGATAGTTGACTTTTCTTCTTGTAAAGTACTCATGGATGTTTCTATTCAGTTGTCCGTTGCTGTCTTTAATTTTTAAGTACAGTATTGCTTCATATATGTATAATGAATACAAAGTCATAATTTGTAGATTTTTAAATGCTTCTTTACATGATTCTGTTTGCTTTAATCCTTGGATCAACCTCACTGCTCTTTTTTGCAGTAAGAAAACTCGGATTGTATGTTTCTTTTTACTACGACCCCATGCTATAATACCGTAGGTGAGGTGAGGATGGATTTGTCCGTAGTATATTGTTGATAATAACTCTTTATTGCGTAAGCCTGCAAATCTTTTTATGATGAATAGACTACTACAGATCTTTTCGCATATTTTATCTATATGATTATTCCAATTGAGATGTTGATCAATTATTACTCCTAAGAAGTTGCTGTATTCTACTTCTTCTATTTTGTCATTTCCAATGGAAATATCAATATTTTTTATGTTTTTATTTTGTGGGGTACGGAAGTGTATACATTTCGTTTTGCTTATAATGACGTGTAAGTTATTTGACTGCAAGTGCTGGATTAAGTGTCTTGTATTTTGTGACGTTACTGTTTCTAAAGTTTTTGCTCCGATGCCTGTGTTAATAATTGATGTATCGTCTGCGTACATTGTAATTTTGCTTCCAGGTAAATTTGGCATGTCATTTATATAAATAATAAATAGTAGGGGGCCAAGAACAGATCCTTGTGGTACTCCATATTTTACTTCGAGACTTTTTGAGTAATAATCTTTTATGTGATTGTGTGACTGATGTGTGATTTTCGTTACCTGAGTTCTATTGTTAAGATACGATTTAATTAAGTTGAGTGGAGTACCTCGAATTCCATAGTTATATAGTTTGTCAAAAAGAATGTCGTGCTGTACGCAATCAAACGCTTTTGTCAAATCTAATAATATGCAGTTGTTATCCGTGTGATTATCTAAGTTCTCTATTATGTGATCTATGATTTCAGCTATAGCCTGCTTTGTTGACTTATTTTTTCTGAATCCAAATTGTGCCTCGTTTAAAATGTTATGTTTTTCTAAAAAGGATATAATTTTGTTTGCAATAATTTTTTCAATTGCTTTTGATAGCGTGGAGATTAGCGCTATTGGACGGTAATTTTCAGGTATTTCTTTATCACCTTTTTTGTATATTGGTTTTATGATAGTTTTCTTTAGTACTTTTGGAAATACGCCTTCTCTTACAACCGAGTTTATCATTTCAACTAGTGGTTCTAGAATATAAGGTGATCACTGTTTGAGTCGCATTGGTGATATTTCATCTAGTCCTGCTGATTTCTTATTTTTCATGTCTTTTATTACTTTTATAAGTTCCTCGTTTGTTATTTCATCAATGTACATAGACTTTATTGTGTGTCTTGCGTTACATTTACAGTTATTATTAGTCTTATTTCCTGCTACTAGCTGTTCTACTTGTTCTAAAAAATTTGCGTTAAATATATTGCTTACCTCTTCTGGTTCATCAGTTATTTTATTGTCTTTCTTTATCCTTAAATTGTCTATGTCCACTTCTGTGATTCTACAGTCGTTTTTTATTATATTCCAAGTAGTGTTTGTCATATTTGAGGACTTAAGGATCTTTTGTTTAATATAGTCTGATTTGATTTGTTTAATTGTTTCTTTATATGTTGTCTTTTGCTTTAAATATGCCCTTTTTTCAGTTTCCCTCTTGGTTTCTTTAAACCTATCGTAACTAAGTTTTAATTGATTTTTTACCTCCATAATATGTCTATTTATCCATTCTGCTTGCTGGTGCTTTGATATTTGCTTTTTTATTTTTGGACAAGCTACCTCTAGATAATAGTTAAATATCTTGTAAAATTTCTCCCATTTTATATCTATATCTTTTACGTTAAGCACTTGTTCCCATGACTCTTTACTAAGTAGCATGCAAAGTTCTGCAATACTAGCATCGTTTATTGCTCTGGTTGTTTTATATAGAGTTTGGTGTCTTGGTGTGTTAAATTTTACATCTGTTTCTTGAGCATAGTGGTCAGATAGGTAACTTTTTATTACTTTTGTTTGATATTGATGTGGTGGAAAATTTGTGATAATTTGATCAATTATGGTTGCAGTTGTTTCAGTTACTCTTGTTGGTTCATCTATTGTTAAATGCAGATTGTACATGTTTATTAAGTCTAGTAGCTGTTTGTAGTCATTGCTATTTTCATCTTTGTTTATATTTAGGTCACCTAATATCACAATTTTGTCACATTTCAGTTTGTCTAATACGCCTATTAAGTTGTCACAGAATTCCTTTGTGTTACTGCAAGGTGATCTATAACATACTATAACAACAATCCTTTCTTTTTCATTTAGGATTTCAATTCCTGCTACCTCAAATGTTTTTTTCTAAACTTATGTTTCTTAACCATTGCTTTTGTTTATGATTTTGTTTATTCACCATTGTTTTAGCTGTGTGCAGACTGCGGTGCAGACGAAAATGAAAACAAAAGCGCATCGTAGTACGTTCAGAAAATAATACGACTCATCCATAGCCTTCTATAACTGTAATATTTACAAGTTTCTTGGCGTTAGCACGTGTTGTTAACATTTTCAGAAAACAGGTTGGTGAAATGCAAGAAATTGTTAGCGCTATTACAATTGTTACGTTACATTTATTTGTTAACGTCGATTTGAACATCTGTTGGTGATATCGGGCCTAGGTGTGGTACTCGGCTTTGTTCTTTTTCAAAGTAATAAATTGCCTTTCGATATCCTTCTACTGTTTCGAAGCAAAACAGCGCTGATTTGAAACAGCAGTGTGTTTAAAGTTGCCTACTGCTTTGCTTTTTAGTGCCTGCAAACTGTATTCATGTCTCTAATGATATTTATGTAAATAGATTGCAGTTTAACAGCTTTGACTTGGGAGTTATCATCTTCACTGTCGTCCTGATTCATGTTTTCATTGAATTCGTCCTGAGTTAGATTACTCAGTGGTTCAAATGGACTCGGAGTGGAAAATGGCGATGTATTGGCAAAACTGATAGTACGTAATCCTTTCGCTGCGTTGTTTATCGCATGATTGGCTTTTGTTTCATTCATATTCAATCTGAGCTGAGCGTAGTAATAAATGCTTTTTTACACAATGCAGTGTTAACGGATCTTATTGCTAACACTTCTACCTATGAATAACTAAATTATCTACTACTTACAGTAGAATCCAGCACAATATGGGCTTTTAAATCTATCTAAATAACTTAATTTCATGCACTAGTACAGAGAACAAATAAACACAGTCATGGCCCACATCGAACACTGTAAACGCAGACACGTACCCAAATTTTTCTGTATTCAAAGGGCTCTCAAAGTATACATATTTGGTTAATCCCGATGTCGAATTTTTGGGCTCAATCAATACCTTTTCTGCCTATCTAATATTCTGGTCAAATCCCCAAATTTTCATTAAAAGAAAATATAAATTTTGTGCACCAAAACGTTCTCTCCAACCTAGTTCAATATATTTAATTGAATTGTACACAAAGTACAAGTATAATATAATTTGTTGTTTCTATAAACACAAAATTCCTATGCGTTCTGATACTAAACAATTTTTTACTCCAGGTTATTCTCGCAGAAAACATAAACCTCTAATTACATAATTATGCTTAGCTTTATAGCCATAATAAAGTGATTATAAACATATTAAGATTTGATTGGATCCCCGGAGAGTAACAAATGTGTTTTCACAAGTCTTAGAGACGACGACCCATAATTTACTCGTCTAAAAATTAAGCAATACAGGTGCATAAATTGCTGTGCTCAGAGATTTTAAGGCTGAAAGGTTAGTATTAGTAGCGAAATGTCACATATGGAAAACGTGACTTCAGGTGTATCTTGGTTCATATTTAGGACTGAAGTTTTCATTATCTTCTTAGATAGTTTGCATTCTGTTATTAAATGTCATGCAAGATTGTGTGGATATGATAATTTGAAGGCTTGCATCAACCACGTAAACATTTAAACGCCTTCTTACTACTTAAGACACCACAGGTGATGCAAACTGATGAAATCAGTGCACATGAAATGAAACGGAAGGAAACGTTCTAGATCTAAATTGAGGGTACCTCCACCGCATTTGTTAATAATAAGGTTTCAGGAAAACCTGGATAAAACCCAAGTCAATGAGGATGGTTCTGGCGGCATTACAGCATCCTTCTTGAACCTAAATCCAAAGAAAAGTAAGGCACAATGTGTAGGAAAAGAAGAACGAACATCAAATGAAATAGAAATAGACTGAGAAATGGAATATGTATCAGAGTATGTCAATATGCATCAATACTTGGCAGCAATATTCACTAAAATGAGTAAATAATTCTGGAAATACAAAACACAATAAAGGAATCAAATAGTCTTCATTGTAAAATTTAGAATGCAATAATATGGAAGAGGCATATAGAAATAAAAATTAAATTAGAAATGTATGAAAGGGAACTTTAACATATAACTAAAAAAGGTGCCCTATTACAACAAAAAACGAGAAAAAACAAAATGACTGCATCAGAAATGAGTTTTATTACGTAAATACACAAAAAAACAAGCCAACATCAAGGAAAAGTTCAAAAATAAGAGAATAACTAAAACTAGAACCATTAATGGAATAAGTAAAAAAGAAACCAATTTGAGTTCGTCAAAAGAATGGATCAAAATAGAATACCTAGGTAAATGTAAAACCAAAAAGGAAAAGAAATGGGAATAGACCAAGAACATCATGAATAGAGAGAATGGAAGGCTCTGAAAGAAACATAACAAAAACGGAAAAAGAAATAAAAACATTAGGTGAAGGAGGTTTATAGAAACCCCTACACCAGCGGCATGAGGGATGGAAGAAGAAGAATTTAAAATATAATAGAAAAACAGAAATATTTAATATTTGACCTATTAAAATACAAGGATCTTCTAAAGGACGAGGTCCACTTCGAAGACTTCCCCTTCTTGAATATATATCTAACGACCTTGGCTATCCGTGTCCCTGCCTAGAAGCTGATATGTCAATTAATGAAATACTTGGAATCTTTTGCATGAAACGAAAATTCTTAGCTATAGCATCTATAAAAATACCTTATATTACATCCTGTGACTTTATGGATTCGTAGAATTAAAAATCTTGTTTGCAGAAATTTAAAATGCTCTTTATTGCAGTAAACAATAACATTGTACACCCCTTGCAGCAGTGACATACACAACAGCCGCCTTCATTGTCGTCTCCTTGCTTTGCCACACATTAACAAATAAAAGAATGCAGTTCAATAACCCTCACACAACTCTCACACTGCACAGCTCAACTCAATTAACAATGCACAAGCAACTGACTACACTCTAACACTTTGGGGCTTTTACAGCTACTAGAATGCAGTCGATCGCTCGTGACACAGCGAGACAAAGATGGAACTATCCAAACATCTCTCTGTCTCTTTCTCTCTGTTTCTTTCTCTCTCTCGGCAAGCGTTCAGCGCTCGTCCACGCGTCGGCTGCGGCTTGCGGCCGCGGCACAACAATGCCTCGGTGACAATACTACATTAAGTATATTACACAATGTTATTACCCTGGAATAATGGAAGAAAATCTTGCAGGTAAGTAGCTTCATTGTATTGAATTGTTGCCTTTCCTGATATATAGTAACAAGGAGATGCTGATTAGAATTCATCTATCTTTTAAATTATTATGCAACTATTATGAGCAAATATGCTAATTAGCCTGAGTAAATTTTGAAGACTGCAGCTCTAGCAAACTTAATCTCTAATAAATTGAGTATTTGTTTCTTACTTATTTTGTTTTTGTCAATGACGTTTTAGCCATTGAAATATCGTGCTTCTACTTCATTCACAGACATTTACTCCCTCATTCACATTTTCACATTGGTAATAATGATTTAAAGAAACCTTTCCCATACATAAACCGGAATCGAAGCCGGAACTTCTGCATTTTGAAGCATGCTAGCCAGCAATAGGCACTCCTGAACAGCTTACTATATCATTGGTTTAAGCTATGATGTAATAATGAGGATGATTTCGTTGTGGCATTCATAATTTCCGTTGTGTATCATTAACATTAATAATAATAATAATAATAATAATAATAATAATAATAATAATAATAATAATAATAATAATAATAATAATAATAATAATAATAATAATAATAATAATAATAATAATAATAATAATAATAATAATAATAATAATAATAATAATAATAATAATAATAATAATAATAATAATAATAATAATAATAATAATAATAATAGTAATATGATGTAATAATGAGGATGATTTCGTTGTGGCATTCATAATTTCCGTTGTGTATCATTAATAATAATAATAATAATAATAATAATAATAATAATAATAATAATAATAATAATAATAATAATAATAATAATAATAATAATAATAATAATAATAATAATAATAATAATAATAATAATAATAATAATAATAATAATAATAATAATAATAATAATAATAATAATAATAATAATAATAATAATAATAATAATAATAATAATAATAATAATAATAATAATAATAATAATAATAATAATAATAATAATAATAATAATAATAATAATAATAATAATAATAATAATAATAATAATAATAATAATAATAATAATAATAATAATAATAATAATAATAATAATAATAATAATAATAATAATAATAATAATAATAAACCATGACTGTAATTTCTGTGTGCCTCTGCCTCCAACACATTGTATCTTTATGTTATTCTCTAACTTCCATTCTTAACTTTCTCTATTTCCTCCTACCCCTGCTTTCCACCTTTTCCCTTAGAGCTACTCATTTCCTTGTCATTCTCTCTTTCACTCTTCATCTGTTTCAAATATTATGTGAACTCGTGAAAACAAGTAAGAATGTTTGCGATGTGTTAAGACAACAGTACATAAATATTGCCTTATTACACTCACAAAGTAATAAGATGTAAATTGTTTCTAGTGGTAGGCGTCTTATTTTACACAAAAAAGAAAAAAAAAAGAAAAGGAAAGATAATATAACTTCTCAAATATCCATTTGATCGAAAGTTTGCAAGCAACAGAAATCATCAGAAAAGTTAAATTGATAACCTTTATTCACACATTTATATTAAATGAATCAAAAAACAAGCGAGGTATTCTGGCTTTTTGATTTTGCACCCTTAAAATAATTATCACTGGAACGATTCTTATTTTGTCTTTGATAATTCAAACTGCCTTATTCATATGAAAAGCGTAGAAAAGCGTATAAAAACAAGCTGCAAGGTTTAAGGATAAGAACAGGAATAGTTTGTACACGTATAAGAACTTTATTTCTGATGCACTTAACACATAAGTATCCTACATTCAGACATTTATTGAATTTTAAACATTAATTCTTCCCAGGAAGCTTGGTGGTACAGTATAATGCATTTCTAAACGGGAAAGTTAACTAAATAAGTAAACCATCATTGCATATGTTCTTCAAGGAAGCAAACATAATTCTCCAGCTAATTTGTAGTCGCAATAGTCGTCTTGCAATAATACGATAAATGAATCGTATATATATATATATATATATATATATATATATATATATATATATATATATATATTTCTCCAACACATTCTATACAGAATAGATAAATTCAAAAATGCTGTCATACTTTCTGATTCTAAAGCAGCATTATGTGCAATACGTTCATATAAAATGAGGTCAATCCAAATTAAAGAATGCCACAAAATGATCCAACAACTTCAAAAACTACAGAAAAGTGTGGATACCTGCACATTGTGGAATTGCTGGAAACGAATCAGCTGATTTTCTTGCCAAAAAAGGTGCAAATTTAATTCAGAACAAAAGTAAAAACTTACCCTTTACATCCATGAAAAGATTAATCAAAAGCAGATATAAAAGCAGACAAAACCAATCAATATCTAACAAAGCTAAAGATAAAAAAATGGAACATTTTAATTAAAAATCCAGAAATTATTCCAGAAATCCCACGTAAAGCTGCACTAGCAAATTTTAGATTACTTACGGAACATGATTATTTGGCCAAGCTCTTACACAGAATAGGAATTTATACAAGTCCAAATTGGCCTCTGTGTAACAAAGAAGAGGAAATGACTGAAGAACATCTTTTAACCTGTGAAGTCCTACATGCCGGACCCACTACACAGAAATATTGGAGAGCAAGAGAGCTAATGGCTTCATTGCCAAAGCCTACCATTTGAAAACAACAACAAATTTGGAAACGAATGTGGTGAATATGCAATATTGTGTAAAATAACATCATTACTGTAAAATAAGACCTGAAGCTTTCCTCATGAGGAATATGCTAAATTTCTCGTGAAGCAAACCAGGTGAAAAGACTATTAGAATAATCCTGACCTGGCATTTAATTTGCTGAAAACAGTCTTTTGTTCAGTAATACGAATTTTGATAGTGTTTTGTCTTTGTTTATATTTGTGTCACATCCAGTGATTCATTTGTGGTTTTAACATTTAATAAATATCCTGATGATGGGAGAGATGCACACTCCCGAAACGTCCATTTCTAATCTTCTTTTCACCTGGCTTGCTTCCCGAGAAGAACTTGTGCCCATATTACTATATTTAACAACAGCAGTCTATAGTTTATTGTATCTACGACAAACCGTGCTCATATGGTTTCGCTGATCATAAGGAATAATACTAATTTTATGGCTAGCTATTATTATCATCAGTATCATTACCATTATTAATTATTATTACCATTATTAATTATTATTACCATTATTATTATTATTATTATTATTATTATTATTATTATTATTATTATTATTATTATTATTATTATTATTATTATTATTATTATTATTATTATTATTATTATTATTATTATTATTATTATTATTATTATTATTATTATTATTATTATTATTATTATTATTATTATTATTATTATTATTATTATTATTATTATTATTATTATTATTATTATTATTATTATTATTATTATTATTATTATTATTATTATTATTATTATTATTATTATTATTATTATTATTATTATTATTATTATTATTATTATTATTATTATTATTATTATTATTATTATTATTATTATTATTATTATTATTATTATTATTATTATTATTATTATTATTATTATTATTATTATTATTATTATTATTATTATTATTATTATTATTATTATTATTATTATTATTATTATTATTATTATTATTATTATTATTATTATTATTATTATTATTATTATTATTATTATTATTATTATTATTATTATTATTATTATTATTATTATTATTATTATTATTATTATTATTATTATTATTATTATTATTATTATTATTATTATTATTATTATTATTATTATTATTATTATTATTATTATTATTATTATTATTATTATTATTATTATTATTATTATTATTATTATTATTATTATTATTATTATTATTATTATTATTATTATTATTATTATTATTCCTCTTCTACTCACATAGCTAGTTTTGGATATCTAAAACCAGTAAAATTCAGATTCTTATGCACGAAAGAAAGGAACGAACCCGCCTCCTTCAACTTTTCATTTCTGACAAGTATGCAGGCTTTAAGAGAAGTTGAAAGCGGAGTGGGGGCAGCGGTAAGCATTACATTTTGTGCAGCAAGTCGAACGAAATGAAGTTCGTGACCACGGCAAGAGTTCCTTGGGATTTACAGCGGGAGGAAGTTGAGGGGAGCGTAAAACTTTCTGCTGGAGGGAATGGAAGAGAAAGAGAGCGAAGATGGTGCACAATAAAACAAGAAAAAGCGAGGACCACGAGAAAAGATCCACTTCATCGATGTGAACGACGAGAAACATCAGCAATTCCTGCTTGAATGCCAGACCTCTTGGGGAGGAAAAGGGAATTATTAAAATTAAAAGCACATACCTATAAGGAAGTTGTAAACAGTGTTTCTTTGGCTCTCATAGAGATTTGAATATAATAGTATTCCCAGAGGAGAATATGAATCAGATATTATATCAGGGGAAGAATATAGTCTACACTGGAAACAAATATATTTAACGAGCCAGTGGTATCACTAAAATTCAACTTCCTGTTTTGAAACTCAAGTTTTATTATTTCACTCTTATAAACGTTGATCAGAGCCTCGATTTTGATGACCCAAAATATTTTAAAATATCCTATAAAATAAATATTTTAATAAATGACATACTAATCACAAAAAGTAGCCTAAATTTGCGACATATTTACTTTATTACAATTGGGGCATAGAACATTACGAATGGATTTATACGTCGGCGAAATTGCCATACAAGCAGAAAATGGGTGAACCATTATAGCGATTTATGCACAAGTTAGCAATATCTATGATGCAATAATTAAAAGACAACATGTCATCAGAAACCAGATCCCATTAATTATTAATTAACGTAGAATAACTACACCTATTGTCAAACCACTATCAGGAGACAGTTCAATTTCTTTTTCAGTATGTGCTGCATTGTGAAGGTGCCCTATCGGGAGAACAAACCATAAATGCAGAAGGTTCGCCCTCAATTCCATACTCCAAGTAATATATCTAAACCATTAAATACTGCTGCGCGAATATATTTGTATTTGTATTTATTTCTCATCTTTCTTCTACATACAATTTCATTGATACATTGACATTTATTACATTTCTTTCACATAATAACAAAATGACTTATTCACATTTAACATACCCTTTCTATCTGCTTGCCTCGAGTCTCGGTCTCAATACACTTAACCCCTGGTTTTCCGTGTATTGATGACCCTGCTCTCCCTTGTATCCCTCATTCTAGTTTTCCAGCCCTTAATTGATATTTATTCTTCGTCAATCTTAACCATTTCTCTCTCATTTTCCCCAGATATTCACCTATATTTCCTACATTCTTTTCTCCTTTTACCAATAACATTTTTTATTATTAATACCTCCCCCCATTCCTAAAACTGTCCCACTATTGTTGCCAAATTTATTCTCTCCATATCTTTGTTTGCAATAAAGTATACTGTGCCAATCTGTATCCTCTTCTCCACACAGTGGGCATTTCCCTGTATCCTTTTCATATCTAATACCTTTCAAATGTCTAACTCCTGTCCTTGCCCAGGCAAATTCTTCTTGCCCTAACTTATTACACACATCTATATACTTCTCTCTCCCCCACACTGTCTTTATTTCCCTATATATCCTCATTGATCTTTCTTCCCTTACACTGGTAAATATAACTTGGCTATCTAAATCTTCCAGCCTTAATTCTACCTCTTTCCAAAAGCCCCTATAGTAATACTCCTCGTTTCTCCAAATATGTCCCATACCTATCTGTTCCATCAGTTCCCTTACTTTTTGCGCCCAAGACTCTCCCCATTTGCTTCTCATCTGCAAAAGAAAACATTCCTTGATAATATTGCTTTCCTCCAAATTAGCAATTCTGTATAGATATTTCAATGCCCTTGAGACAATTTTAACCCTTGTTGAATGTCTTCCCAACTCCAACTGTGCTCCCCCATTGGGTGGAGCTACCGGTAAGCCCAAAATATATTTACAGAAAGATCTATTAATAACATCCATCTCTTCCCATACTTCATCCACTCCGCATATCTCTGCCTCATGCAACATCTTATTTTCTACTATGGCAGTATTCATCCTTTCCAGCCATTTGTAATTTCCTTAAACATGCCCTTACAATACTCATGGCCATTTTACCTTTCGCTAGATCCAATTTTTTCTGTTCAGTCCATTTACCATCTTATCAAATCTCTTTACGACCTCTATTTCTCTTCCATTTATCTCCCATTTCTCATTTTTACGTAATCTATAACCTTTCTTAAAAACCATGATCTTATTTTTCCTTTCGTCAACTCTCAACCCCATTTTTGGCAACAACTACTAATTGCTTCAGTTGCCCTTCTCAGCCCTCCAACAGATATAGAACCAACTACTAAGTCATCTGCAAATAACAACCCTGCTTCGCTTCGCAGGCACTGGCAGGTTGTGTTAGCCCGAAGATTGTTGCTGTGTGCCCACCCAGGATAGGGTTTAACCACAGATAGGATTTTCTTTTCGGGTTTTTAGGATGGCTGTTTTTGTTTGAGGATGGTGGATTGATTACGAGGTAGTGTAGAACTCCCCTAGAAGGATAGAATGCTTTCCTTTAGCACCCTGGCACTGAAGTATTTATTTTTATTTTGAACTGATTTATGTTAAATTTTGAGACCAACAACTTTTGGTATATTATGGGAGCTCAGCTTTTGCTGCTGCTGGAATTGCTCCGTGGTTACCTCGGATGCCCGCAAGCCATGCGGGGGACCCGGAATAGTCGGCGACGACTTCTAGTGGGATCATAATTACCAAGAGACCAAACCAGGGCACTTCTATGCAAAGGTAACTGTGCGTATAATTTTGTAGCCTGGCGTCCAATTTCATCTTCCACGTATGGAAGACCCAAGGCTTCATGGAGGAACCTTACTGGGAAGAATCGGCCTACTGAATAGATGGACCTAAGTCCTCTATTCTGGGCGCGTTGAAGATATGCCAGCCAGGAATCTGCGACCATGCCCCAGACCTCGCAGGCGTATCTCAACGGGACTATGAGAGCTCGAAAGAGGTATAGCTTTACGCGGACTGGTATTGATCGAGAACCCAGCATAGGATACAGGGAAGCAATAGCTCCCTGAACCCTCGCCGAGAGTTCCCTGATGTGTCGACGGAAAGTCAGACTCTTGTCTAGCTCTACTCCCAGGTATTTGAGTATCTAGCTCTACTCCCATTCTATCCTTCGACCTCTGAAATGGAAATCTGGGCAGTCTGCGGGGGTGTGGCGCTTGGTGAATAGAATAGCGTGGCTTTTATCCGGATTAACGGACATCCGCCAGCGCCTGCACCACTCTTGTGTGAGACGGAGGTGTCTTTGAATTGGGTTGAAGGCTCTGCGAATATGTCTGTCTTTGCAGAAGAGCAGCACGTCGTCAGCATATTGTGCCATTTCGACGCGCGGCTCGGTTGGATAGTCTGCCATGTATACACTAGTGTGGGAGATAATACAGAGCCTTCTGGGACTCCGCCTCTCACGGATCTGAGAGTAGATGTTTGCCCCGCAACTGTGACTTTGAAAGTGCGATGTTTTAGAGAGCTGTGTAAGATGTTGATTAATTGATTTGGTAGGCCCAGGTGGATAAGCTTGTGAAGAAGTCCGGTGTGCCAGGTTGTAGAGAAGGCGCCCTGACTCTTTGATTTCATCCTTTATCTCTTCCTCAAATTTTCCCAATATTAATTAACCTCGTCAAACTTCTCTCCCATTCTTTCTGCTAGTCTGTTTTCCATACTTTTCATTTCCTTGGTGATATCTTCCAGCATTTTGCCTATGTGTTCCATCGTCGGTCCCGGATTTAATTCTACTCCTCCAATAGCCAAAATAGTGCATATTACCAATTTATGCCCATTGTGCCTTGTTCTTTCTTCTTAAATTTAATTTTTCTGACATCGAAAGCACCTATCCTCGCTCGGTACACTTGTATATCTATCATCTTCGTTTACGAGCGCGCGCACTAACACGTCCGACCTCTCTCGCGTCCGGCAAACAAGTCGCGTGAATGTAACAAATGCACTCATTAAACTCCGATTAACTTAGATTACATTAGATTAGATTAATTTGCGTTCAGTAGGTTCACTTGTAGCCAGAAAAGGCTGTGAACATTGAACATGTCCAGAGGTATAAAGTTTAATAGCATATATATGTACAAAAGTTAACATAAGATACATATTATATACACAGGCAATATGAACAACAATATGGAAAACAGAGCAGGGATAATTATATATGATACAAAATGAAACACTTTTTAAACCAGCTTTCACTTGGCTTATGCCACTACGTCTCAAACTTTTTGCAATGAATACCATTCTTGTTATTTATTAAATACATATAAATTAAAAATATACTTTCAACTTGCATCAAATATTTATTAGTAATGATTTGTCATTGGAATAGTTAAATACTACTTATAGAGCTACAGAAGCATTATCAGGATAATTTGTCATTCAGATAATCTTGTACAGAATAAAACGATTTTGAGCAAAGGTACTCTCTAATAGCTTTTTTAAAAGCACCAAAATTATCAACTTTTTCTGTAAGAACATTAGGAAGTGTGCCAAATATTTTGATAGTTTTATAATGTGTGTGTGTGTGTGTGTGTGTGTGTGTGTGTGTGTGTGTGTGTGTGTGTGTGTGTGTGTGTGTGTGTGTGTGTGTGTGTGTGTATGTGTGTTAGTAACGATTCTTATAGCCCTCTTTTGCATAAGAAATATTTTTTTTACTTTCTACTGAGTTGCCCCAAATAATATTCCATATTCCATAATAGAGTTAAAGTATGCATAATATACTAATTTAAGTGTGTCAATAGAGCTCACTTTAACCAGCTCTCGGATAGCATAACAGACAGAGCTGAGTTTAGGTACTTATGTACCTAAAATCATCTCATTATTTATAATGAAACTGGAACCCGCAATCACTCATGTTTTGAATAACCTATCTACGTTCCAAGAATCTCTGAATCGGAAAAAAAAAAAATAAAACAGAAGGTGCAGCAAAACAAAAAACAATCGAATCCTTTTATAACACTGTGATACGTATACGATACCAATGACAAATATTTTAATAATCCTTACAGTTTTACTTTATTTCCTTTTTACTTATATTATAATAAAGTCCGATAGTAGTGCACGCTAAATAATTGAATAAAGAAAAGAAATAGCTAACATCATTAATCAGGAAGCGATATCTTATAATCAACGGGAATTTTTTTCAAATTAACCTCTTCCAACTTTAAGTCATATCGGACGATGAATGAACTGAGTAAAATGGTACTCAAATGAGCCCAGAGTCCATAGAGCTTAGAGTTACCCAACATTTATCTTTCAAGATAAGGACAATCCCGGAGAAAGACCTTATCCAGATAACTCATATTGACCGAGACCGAGCGGGATGACTCAGGTGGTTTCGTCTGTAGCCTGCAAACTGGAGGCCCGGGTTTGATTCCCATGACCGACCTACATGACCTATAGGTTTTCTAGGGGTTTTCCCGGGTCGCTAAGCGAATGCTGAGTAGGTTAATTACATTCCATGAATTTCCTGTCTCTCCCTTTCATCTTCATTATCATTTCGTGTCAGCTCTCATCTGGGGATCTATTTCAGGGTAGAAGTGTCGGCGGGTGTCTCGGCGGTGCATGGCAGGATGATATGCTCTGAGGAAAACTACTTCCTCCTCCGGTAGGCCGGTCGCCGGGGTCCGCTCCTCTGCTGGGACCATTTAGGGAGCGCCAGCCTGGGAACCTTGGGGCTCGGATCACCTGCCTTTGGACCATTAGAGCTCGGCTGCTGGGTTCTCCGTCCTGCTGTAGGGGAGCGAGTTCGTTTTCCTTGCCTGTTTGGGGAAGTCTCTTCTTCTTCTTCTTCTTCTTCTTCTTCTTCTTCTTCTTCTTCTTGTTCTTCTTCACTTCATGGCATAGCCAATCAAGTGCCTGTACCTCCTTCGAAGTCCTCCAGCCATCGTTTCCTGGGTCTGCCTACCGATCTCCTACCTTTAGGATGATACTGTAATATTTGTTTTGTAAGTCTATTATCTGGCATTCTTTCAACATATTCCTTCCATTTTTGTTTGAGATCTTTTAACCTATCATTCATACTAAAATGTCTAGCTCTTCTCTTATATTTTCATTTCTTATTAAGTCCCTCTTCGTGCATCCTTTCACACTTCTCAAGAATTTCATTTCTGAAGCCCGTATTTTACTCTGTTGCTGTTTAGTTAACGTCCAAGTCTCACTTCCGTATGTCAGTATAGGTACAGCCATAACTTTGTAGAACTTTAATTTTGTTTCTAAATGTTCTATTTATTGTTCCACACACTCTTTGAAATTGGCATATTTTATTGTAGACATCATATTCCTTGTCATAATTAACATCAGTTCCCAAGTAGTTAAAATGGCTTACCTGTTCAACGCAACGATTATTTATAACTATTTTTGTTCTAATTGGCTCTTTCCCAATGAAAGCCATTACCTTTGCTTTTATAAAAGAAATTTTCATGTTATATTGCTTACAAAGTTCACTAAGTTTAAAAATAGATTTTTAAAGGGTGGACTCGCTATTTGGGAAGTCTTTATCCAAGTAAACTGTAGGGACCCTGCCCTATGTACTGTCGTGGCTTCTTGGGACGGCCGTCCTCTGTCTTCTTCGCCTCATCCTTCCTCCCGGGGTTGCCCCCACTTGGAGGCATAGAACAATAGGCCCAGCGTGTTGGCCTACGTACCGAATCTGCTCCATAATGAAATCCCATCGTGACCGAGATTCGAATTGGGACCTCATGAACGCGAGACAGACAGGCCACGCTACAGAGACAGGAAATTGAGAGTTTTCAGGGCAGTCAAAGTGTCTTTTCCATACTTGGTGCAGCGGAAGTATACAAGCTTTATGTTCACCAGTTTCACGTCTATTATAATGTATAGGTTAAGAGCTTCTAGTATACTTTAGGTTCTAATGAACATTGTGTTCCATTGAATTATTCGAAAACTATATTGTTTCTATGTTATAACTACGGGACCAAAAAAAAAGCACAACGATTTATAGTTTCAACTGAAATTATCGAAATAGTTACTCGACCATTCCGACCGGTGATTGTTTCTCCATCAAAGGATGTGTTTAAGATTGATTATTTCTCGAGAGAAGGTTAAAGAATGCATAAGTTGCCCTGCCAATTTATGCAAATATGAAGTATTTTTCATATTTATTTAGCATCTAGCCCAAATTATTTCTATGACAGATATCGCTACATAATTTTACGTTAAAGAGAAGTATAGGACATTAATTAATTCGTTATTCAAGGTTAAAACGTTAAACTACAATTTCATGTAAGTCAGTTTTTTCTCTCGACGTTTTTACATTTTTATTTTTGACATTTACTCTAAATTCATTTCATGAACTTAATTACTTTATTTCATAACATTAATGTAATTATAACTCGGTGCACTTGTGTTGTGCTTCAATGCCGCATGTACACTCAGTATTACTGTGGCATGACCTTTCACATTTGCTTTCGCTTATCCATTGTGTAGGAAGTGAGGGAACAGCAGGAGGAGTAAGAGATATGTTTATTCATATCACGAAAGCACTTGTAAATCAAGAATTAACTATACAGTTTAAGGCTTGTATTCCAGTTAAATTATCCATACAAACACATTTTTTTTAATTTGTCCAGATTTATGAACCCTATTTTACACAGTGGTATATTAGGGTTGGAGTTGATACATAAAAATACACAATTTTAACAAAAATATTTTAAATACTAGAAGGAAGAAAATATGTTATAATCTGATGCATATTAATTTAAAGTATTTCAGACGTTTAAACACTGAGTTTATAAACATCATGAAGTACTTATACTGTTGTGGCTTCATTAGCAAAGATGTGAGCGGAGCAGAATATTCAGTTCCTAGAGAGTCTACCTTGAATATTAATTCTTGTCTTTCTCTCCAGAAAATGGGACAACAGAAAAGGAGATGAACCACAGTTTGAAATTCTTCACCACACATGTACTCGGGGCTGGATGTTAAGTGAAAGCGTGATAAGAATTCACCAAATTTACCAGGTCCACTTAAAAATTGTGTCAAAACAAAATTTGGTACAAGCGTTTCACATTTTCCTCTGTCATATACACTAGGGAAAAATAATGTTTTTGTTAAACTTCCATTTGGAGTTGTTAGCCATTGTTGATTCCATTCTTCAAGAATATGTTGATGTATTATTCTCCTTACAGTAGAAATAGGACTTAAAGGGTATTTGACAGCAATATTGGATTCTGCAGCCTTCTTAGCCAAGCAATCAGCTCTCTCGTTACCTAAAATTCCACTGTGTCCTTTAAGCCATCCCATGCAAATATGTCCTGGATGGTCTTGAAGCAAGGTTCTGATTTCATGTGCTAATAAATTTAAGTTGTATTTATCATTAATAGCGAGTAGAGCTGATTGTGAATCACTAAGAATACGGCACTGTTCCCATTAACAGTACACCATTTTATAGCTTCTTTAATTGCTAAGAGCTCCGACTGGAATACAGAACATTCAGGTGACAATTTAAACATGGAGTGAGTTAGTTCCGTTTGGTTTTACAAACACAATTAAAGGATCATTCGATAGTATTCAAAATATGTTACCCTATTTCAATCCTCAGTTAGAAGTGGGAAAACCTTATTCTCTCCCAACAGTTCCAGCGCATCCAGTGCCAAAAGATACTAGGTTCCAAATTACCGTTTCAACACAACAGTAAAGTACAAATTCTTCCCGAATAACAGCAAGACACTCTTATATTGTTACTGTTTGTCCAAGTTTTTGGCTCTTATTTTAAGCTAAAAACATATTACACCTTAAATTGCATATTGTTAACTTGAGTTGTTAATGTAACGAGTAACAATTTGAATATAAACACTGGTAAAAGCACTGATATATTCAGTATAAATTTAACACTGCTTTTTCTGGACTATCTATAAAAATTTTAGGTATTCGTGGTGATTCAGCTCTTGGTTGCTCAACTCATATCAATTACATCTCAATAAAAATCACAATAGGAACTTTTATGTTGAGAATTATAACTCAGCGTTACTAAGCATATTATGCTCATATTTACTCGCACGCTAATTATGCTATACTTTTCAGCGGAAATTACTCTTCAGCAACTAAGATATTTATATTGCAAAAATGGCTGTTCAAGTTCATTCAAAAGAAGTCTGATAACTGCTTTATATTAATTTAGGTATTTTAAAATTGCCATCTATACATGGCTGAATTCTCTTTTATAATATGAGGAAAATCTTAGAGATTAAAGTTTCTCTGGTTACCAACCGTGTTAAATTGATGAAGTTGCTCCAGCTTTCGGTCATCTTGACTGCATGGCCTTCTTCATAAAATGGAACTTCAATTTAGCACGACTGGTAACCCGAGAAACCTTAATTAGTAATTATCGCCGTGAAAGTTTCAAGTCTTATATAGAAAATCTTAGAGTTGTTCACTTTGTTCCAACATTCATAATTACAGGATGTATTAAAATTCAGAGTTTTACAGTAGTTTCCATTAAGTTGCATAACATTTTAACTCATTGATTAAGAGAGTTTCCTATTTTAAATTTCAAAAGGACTAAATGCTATTTATTGGAGGCCAATCCATTGTGTTCTATGATTTGATTTTACAATGTATCTTGATAAATTTATATATCGTTGCTATAGTGTAAAAGTTTTTACGACAGTAAAGACTGTCTAAATGTCTACTTGTCTCACTCGGGTTCTTTCTTCGATATGTGATGGACTTTTTTGTCCATCATCTTATAAAACTCTTTCGTCAACTTACAATATACTAATGCTAAATTGTCTTTATGAAATGACTAAACAGTGGAACAGAAATATACTTTCTTAACCTTAGATTAGAAAGAAGAGGAGGGAAAGGGAATTTATATATACTGTGGTATAACACATAAAAAGAGAAATTATAACTAATAATTATTAATAATATACTAATATAAATTATTATTAATGATAAGAAGAAGAATTTGCAAGCTTATATGAAAGGTTATATGTATATGAACGGTTATATGGAATGAAATACTAAAACAATTTGTTTGTTGCTTCATTCTTGTCTTGCTGTCATTGGAAATTAAATCGACCACGCTGTACATAGGAGATCAAGGAGCCTGCAGAACATTGCATCTTTTGCTAGAGCAAAATCTGGATATTTGAGCCTAACATCCACATGACTTCTAAGCAGCCTACATATTCATTTTTACTTAGTTTGTGCTATTATTTCGGAATGAATAGCTATACCACATTTGAAGTTCGTTTTTGTATTTATAACTACAAAAAAATGTGATCATTATTTTATCTTAAGCCTTAGAACATGCTGAGAATGCACGGACAGCACCGATAGGATTACAAAAAATCCAGTTTTTTGCATTTTCTTTCGTGTGACTGCTCATCTTTTGTTGCATTTAAGCTAAGATTCCATAAACATCTTTCAGTACCTTTTTTAGATTATTATTTTAAAAGGAGTCCATGAGTTGCGACACTTTTGCATTTATATCGCATATTAGTGTAGCTTTCGCAATTGGAGCAATTAGTATTTAATCGCATTTTCAAAGCACCTTAAACAGTCGCCAAGAGTTCGCTAAAAATTAAGATACAAAAGAAACCTCCCTTATGAATACTTTGCGCTCTATCGCATTCGTAAAAGGTCACCAATATTGTGCTCTATTGGGAAAGATGGTACAGCCTTTTCAAAGTTTCGCATAATGGGTCATTGCAAGGATGTTGTGCAGTAAAACCCACGTAACATGAATTTGAACAGACCTAAAAGTCAGGAGTTTACGTTAAAATACCCTGTAAATCTCTTCATTTTTTTTAATTTATAACGCTTAGTAAGACGTACTCTAACATAACTTCTGTGTAAATATTCAAGTATATGGCTTAAGCGAACGAAAACACGTGGTAAATTCACATCCAACTGTATTTACAGCTTCTGATTACCTAACAAACCTTTGGATGTCGCAGCAAATGTCTAAGCAGTTAAAATTTCCCAACCGGAAGGTAGAATGATGTTATCACTTCCAGTTTATACGAGTTACAGAAGTTCTTCCACACAAATGCACATTCTAGTTATCCCATTGCACTGCAGCGCAAACTCTAATATCGTCGTCAACGTCAGCGAATTCATCTTCAAAGTTTGCAATGTTATTTTCGTCAAGTGTTACAGCATCTACAAAAAGTTAAGCGTCACTAGACTTACAGAATATACCTACACTTCATTAGTTCTGGATATTCACAAGAGTATGTTATAGAAAACACCATGGACAGTAGAGCATTCCTATATCAGTTAATTTGAATTCTTAAAACAAATTCTCAAGTGGTCAGGAGTCGCTGTTTTATCTCTCTATGCCCCCCCTCTCTCTCATCCCCACCAAAAATTTGTTTTGGCTAAAAGTACCAGATGGACTCCGGAAATGGATGATTACAAATTTCTTCTGGATTTATTTCACGGTTAAATGAACAAAAATTATATGCTAAGGCCGATAAATTCAGAAGTTAAATTATTAAAACAATTAAATGGCCCGATAGATTTAATGGTTTGGGAAAATATATTTATTTTAAAAACAAACATCAAGTAATGAATATTGAAATACCGGCAGTCGATTCTGTTTTTAAATTTGTTTTATTTTCAGATTTTGGTAGTACTAACAAAAACATATCAACTTCTAATGTTTAGTAGCGATGACGACAGTTTTGTTTTTCCAACTGAAGATGTGTATGAATATACATGAAATCGAGGACCTGGAGAATTTATAAGAATTATCATAATGTCTCATAAGATAAGTGAAGTTTTAAGTTACAAATTATTATATTTGTTTGCTTCACTGTTAATAGCTTCATATTTTACGTATTTATTATTCTCTATGTTTACTTTGTCATTTTAACTAAATGGTCATGTAGCAACGGATATGAAAGAGACAGTTTTCGATCGATGTATGGTGGGCAGTTAGCCTTCTAGGCTTCATCCTGTGTACGTGAGTGGCCACAGAGGCTTTGGTGCTTCGTTTCTATACCTTCCGGGCAAATGGTATTAGGATGCTGGTCTCTTTTCTTTATCTTTGGATAGATAGAGGCGCATTCGCTATTACCTACTAGCTAATCTCATTTTTACTACTGACTTAGAATGGAACTTTTGGTTGTAGTATTAAGCACCCAACCCGGTATTTCCCTTGGTAACTGGTAACTAAGGGAACCCACGATAAAAAATCTAGTCAGATTGGTCATGCAAGGGATTGGAACCTACAACTCGGTCTTAGCTAAACACTTTCTTGGCAGTTAAGCAGTCACAAATTTAAGCTAAACCATTGTACAAATACATTCTGTATAACAGTCTATTTGTTATTCACGTTGCATCTACGAGTATATATCTTGTTTTTCAAGCTTTAAGAACAGTCTTGTTCGTAACTTTCAATCTCCTTGCGAATCCTCTCTCTCTCCTATCTATAACTCTCTCTTTCTTAACAACTGTTCAACAAATACTGGTGGTTCGAGGTTGTGAACGGCAGGTCCAACATTCAGAATCCGCTAGGACCACCCTTCTGACTGAATTTCTATTTTTAGGCTTTTCTCAATTCCTATAGCAGACAGAAAGCTGGGGAGATGCTTTGAATTTAGGCCTGGAGCGCTTCCTCACCAAATTTCCTTTCCCAATTTTAATTTCATTTCATTATCATCAATGACCGTCACCTTGTTGGAGTAAGAATGGAAATTCGACACTTCTAAAAACACACATCACATTAAGGGTAAGCCGATAATACAGCTGTTGCTACAGCAGTTAGTGTACGAGGCTGTTCAATAAAGAATGATCTTAACTTTTTTACAGTCATAATTTTCCGCAATAAAATTCAGTCTCATTATACTCTGTTAGCTTAATGTGAAACAAACACGCCGTAGTACTTTCATTGTTGTAACTCCCGGTTCCCGCCTGTGAGAACTAGGCAAGTTCAGACATGTACAGTATCGCCTACCGCTGCAAAGGAGGTAACACGCAAGGAACAACATGCGGCTTTGCAATTATGCTTTCGTCTCAACAAATCTTCAGTTGAGGCCTATACAATGTTACAGGAGGCCTATGGAGAGTCTGTTCTTCCCTACAGCACAGCTCGAAGGTGGTCTAAAATGTTTAAAGAGGGGAGACAATCAGTTCCAAAGGAAGGTGGACCTGGTACTCCAGTTACTGCTATTACGGAAGAAAACATCAACACTGCTGCTGTCATTGTGAGAGAGGATCAACGAATTACCTTAAGATCACTTTCTGAAATACTGAACATTTCATTGGGTGCCACCAACACGTTGGTGACAGAAACATTACACATGAGACGCGTTTGTGCGCGATGGATTCCCGAACAAAAGGACATTTGCATGCACGTCTGCATGCCGTTAAAGGTAATGTTAGAGGAAGATCCGAAGTTTCTTTCAAACGTAATCACTGCTTATAAAACTTGGCTACACCATTTTGATTCTGAGAGCAAACAGCAGAGCTCAGTATGGGAATCTCCTTCATCACCAACCCCCAAAAAAGCAAAAGTGGTTGCTTCTGCTGTCAAAGTTATGGTCATCTCATTCTTTGATATTCATGGAATGGTTTATCAGCATGTTGTACCTGCACACACATCAGTAACTGGACAATGCTACAGGGATGTCCTGAAAACATTGCAAGTCTATATCAGGCACAAAAGACCACATTTCCATGAAGCAGGCTGGATGCTGCACCCTGATAATGCGCGGCTGCATATTGCCAACGTTGTTGCTGAATATCTTGCAAAAATCAACGTGAAGTGCATCCCTCACCCTGCCAATAATCCGGATTTAACCCCATGTGACTTTTATTTATTCTCTAATTTGAAGAAACGCCTTCGTGGGAGACATTATCCATCTTCAGAAGCAATGGTGAAGGCTGCGGAGGCGATTTTGAAGGATCTGTCAAAAATGGTTTCCAGCATGTCTTTGAAGACTGACAGAAACGCTGGGACAAGTGCATCGCATTCAGGGAAGACTATTTTGAGAAGGACATCAAAATTATGAGGATAAATAAAGGTACGTTTTCAAAAACGGTTGTGATCATTCTTTATTGAACAGCCCTCGTATAAATACAAATTGAAATCAAGCAATTTAAGGTACTCTTAAGTTCTTATACTAAAGTAGTTATCAGCAGCTGCAATCCTGAAGGCACAATAAGATAATATAACGACTTTCATATGTTATCGTTAATGTCTGCTGATTTCAAAGTTAAGAACACTAAAGAACTACTCAGAAAGCTATATTTTCTTGAAACTTTAAGTAAACCTTATAATCAATTACATTGGAGTGCAAAGGTCAACAAATTTGACTTCCATGCAATTAATTCGGGTTTGATTCGCGGCCTTCGTAAGTGTTTTAATGTAATCAATTATAAACAGAACTCAGTAATGTATCACCAGTAAACCTTTATTAAAAACAACAAGATTTTGTTTTAATAATTGAGAAAAGTGGCCGTTAATTTCGTTTTAATATAAATTTGTACACTAAGTTAAGGAGGTATTGCAGTCCGCCCGTCTCAAACTTCGATATTGAGATTTCACCAAAAAGCCCCTGAATCCAAAAAAGGCAATTTGGGGGAAAATTATGTGCATGTCTCCGTCTGTGAACATCATTACACGATTCAATATCAAAATTAGTATTTAATCGCAGCATCTTCCAAGGATTTGACAATAAGATTAAAAAAGTCATTTCATCCCGAAGTACCACTTTGATGGACTTCATTTTTATTAAATTACCACACGTTTAGGACATTTTCATGGCATGAAATTACATCTTGAACAACATCTTGGAGGTTTCTTCATTTTGAATGGCTTTAGCACAACTGGTAAAAGATTCACAAAATCTTATAAACAGAAATTGTAGCTCTCGCTCAAATACAAAATATATGCCCAGTAACTTTTGATGTGGAGTTAACTATTTTTAAGATATACTTTGTTATTGGTCTAAATATTCCAATGCTTACACTTATCTTAAACGGGAAGTCGTTAGGTCATTCATTACATAGCGACCAGCTGTTAAAAGTTTACTAATAACTAGGGAGCGGATTTATAGGCACTAAAGATTTGTGAAATAGGCAGGCAAAAAGGCACTAAAATGGGCAAAACAGGCACCTAAATAGGCACTAAGAATTAGAAATACACAATTTTAGTAAAATGCCTCTTAAAATGCACTATAACAAAATGACAATCATCGAAACATATGCTGAAACAAATTCGCTAACCACATACTATTTTGCAGTTCCCTAAACGAAATAGTTCTACATTTATTCCAGATTTCATAAATGGCTCCACAGCAGGTTAAAATAACAGATATTGTCGTATAATTAAAATATATGGAAAGCCACTTCACTAAGTAAGAACCAAAATGTGCAGAAAGGTGTGAAGTAATTAACTATGTCAAAAATCAACAACATGGGTTTGGGGTGGGGGGCTTAAGGGTGAAAATTGAAATATCTGAAGCTTTTATTAGATTTGTTTCAAATTTATACCAGTTATTTTTGTGATCGATCAAGAATGGAATAATACCAAGTTTCAGCTTTCTAGTTACAATAGTTTCTGAGGAATTAACAGTTTATGTCTAAATTACAGGCTTGGGGTATAAGATTCTGCAAGCATTTTAACCTAATAATTACCTGTACCTATGTGAAATATTTGTCTTCGCCATATCAACGAAGGGAAAAAATAATCATACCTATTTAACAATGTTTATTTTCCTAAGCGTTTTCAGTAAGAAGTAAGCATTATAAATAACAAAAACATAACAAATGTAAATGCGTACACTTAATATGCAGTTGTCCTTAGAGGCATGTTTAGAATTTCATATAGATTAATAGAAAACTGCATCGTGTGGAACATTTTGAAGTTAGGAAAATGTAGAATACATGGAATATGGGACATCTGAGGTTAAAATTACGTAATAGCAGGTACGATACAGGTGTAGGGTTATCTAGTCATGTGACGTTTCCTGTAGTGCCGCTAGAAAAAAAAACTTTATATTATTGAAGTATGTCTATATTAATTTTAAGACTAAAAAGCTAAATTTGGTATTGTAAGTTTTGGGCCAATTTGCACAAATGTGTCTCCTTAATAAATCCCTTTTTGTATATCCAATATGCAGCAGTAAGAAATATCTCTTCCCCGAAAACCTCACGTTGAAACCAACAAATGCAAAAGCTGTTGGCACAAATTACAAGCAGAAGAAATTGGCTAAAAAGGCAGTTTTAGGCACTAATAAGCAGATTAGGCACAAACGTGTGAAATAGGCAGTTATAGGCACTATAAAACTAAGAAATTAGGCTAATAATTGTAGGAAACGTGCTTATAACTTAAAAGCTTACGTTTCTGAACAAAGGAATAAAATAGGCAAACAGGGCAAAATCCGCCCCCCACTAATCACTTTCGCTTACTGTATTCGCCCACTCCATTTATACCTCTAAGGAAATATTTAATAAAAAGATATTTTATACAAATGTATTTTATTACATTTTCAAATGACACAAATGCATGCCCAAGAAGCTAGTAACTCCTACTTCTTAGGTATTCTGTGAATTCAGCTTATAAACACTTATCTGGAATTAAGTATTTTTAATACTAAATAGCATTAAACAACTGTGGCATTAAAAATTGTAATTTGTAAAATTAATTACCTTTTGTTAAAATTATATTAATTATTTTTCTTAGGTTTTGCTGGGAGTGTTATTTTTCCTTCTTTCATAACTTCAGCTTGATCAGAGATTTGTATTTGATGATGTCAAGGAGTTTTTCATGCATACGCTAAATTCATTAAATATAACACAAACTGGTACCGAAACTTTATTTCCAATTTGAAAGAAGAATATAATGAGGGAAACGATCAAATGGATCCAGACTCATTTGAGTATTATTTCAGCAATTCCATTTATTCATCGCCGGATTACATCCGCCCTTTTACAGGACGTTTAATTCACACAGAAATATCACTAAAAGCATCAATAGTACTAATATTAAATGAGAGAACGCCGCTGCCGTTGATCAATTGTTTCAAGGGAAAAGCCACAGGTATAAATGGAATATTGGGTAAAAAACGTAACAAAAAAGACCGCACCCTATTCTATTAAGACTTTGAGTTGTATAATTAATGGGCTTTTGTTTTTCATTTTTCTTTTGAAAGTAGCACATTTATGATTTGAACTGGAGCTTTTAATTAGTATTCGAGTACAAATGTTTAAGATATAACATTCTAATGGCAGTCAGTGAATAGATATATTTGTTAATGAAATAATAATTTAAAATAATATACTTTTTCAAATCTTTAAGTTTATCAGTTTATAAGTGTTCGCTACTGCTAAGTACGAGACATAAGGTCTCCAATTTTATTTAATATAGAAAACATGGTGAATCTCCATGAATGTTACATTGATGAAAAGGCGGAACTTACAGCTATTTTTCAAAGTAAGCACCATTGCGATCGGTGCACTTTTGCATGCGCTGTGGCAGTTTTTGTATACCCTTGTCATAGCACTCTCCCGCCAAGTTGCGCAGGCAGCGCTCAACCTCGTTTTTCAAATCATCGTCGGTCTGGAAATGTGTTCCACCCAGGTGTGACTTCAGCTCAGGAAACAGATGATAATCACTAGGTGCTTAGTCTGGACTGTAGGGGGAATGGGCGAGGATGTCCCATCCGAACTGGGCCAGGAGATCAGCCGTTGCATGTACAGTATGGGGACGAGCGTTGTCATGATGAAAAATCATTCCCTTCATCAGCATTCCCCTCCTTCGATTTTGAAAGGCACGTTGCAATTGTTTTAAGTCTCACAGTAGCTAGTGGCGTTTATTGCTGTGCCGGTAGGCATAAACTCGCACAGCAATACACCTTTTCTGTTCCAGAAGACACTGGCCATCACTTTGCCGACAGAAAATGTCTGTTTGAAGTTTCGCGGCTTCAGTGAATTCGAATGCCGCCACTGACGAGAACGTTCTTTAGTTTCTGGTTTGTGTAGTGCGCCCAGGTTTCTTCGCCAGTGACAATTGAATCCAACAATTCCTCGCCCTGTTCTGCATAGCGCTCCAGGAACCGTTGGGCCGCTTGAACACCTTGCTATTTATGATCTTCGGTGAGCATTTTGGGGACCCACCTCGCACTCACCTTGCGATAATGCAAATGTTCGGTCAAAATCTTGTCAATCGT
This sequence comes from Mantis religiosa, assembly GCA_030765055.1. Classification (NCBI taxonomy): domain Eukaryota; kingdom Metazoa; phylum Arthropoda; class Insecta; order Mantodea; family Mantidae; genus Mantis; species Mantis religiosa. Next base: position 37,409,316 of record CM060949.1, on the reverse strand, counting down.
AGTCTTACTGACTTCAGGGATAAGTTCGCACAGCTCGCCAACTGTCACACGCCGATCTTTAAACATTTCTTGCTCCATTTTTGCAATTGTTTCGACTGAAACCGAAGGCCGACCAGAACGCTGCTCGTCATGGACGTCTGTACCTCCGTCTTTGAACTCTCTGTCCCACTTTGGCACGTTTCTGAAGTCCATACACTGTGGCCCATAGACTTCGCATAACTGACGATGAATTTCAGTGGGTGTAGTGCCCCTGGCACTCAAAAAATGGATCACTGCACGCAACTCGCACTTGGCGGCAGAAGTGATAGGAAGCTCTATTGCAAACGGCTGCCCAGCCAATACTAATGGTTGCAACGGTTTCATTAACGTGAGGATTTGAAAAGGTGAAACCAAGCTACACGCCAGTGTTGCCGGATCTCGCGTAATAGCGTTCCTCACGGCTCCAGCGCCTTGGAGACTTTATTTTACGGACACGTGAACCTATCTGCAAGGATAAAACAAGCCTCTACATATAAAAATCAAAATGTAATGTACAAGAATACAAAGTAAAGATAGAATTAGACTACAAGAATATTACAATAGCCGGAATTTTATAATCTAATTTTACCTTCACAGCCTTAATCTTCACAAGACCGAGTGAGGTGGCACAGCTATAATGTTTGTGACTCGCATTTGAGATGTCGCAGTTCAATTTCCGTAGGGGAATACTGGTATGCTTACTTTCATATCTCTGTTTATTTTCTGTCAAATTTTCATTCATTCGATTTCTTTATTCTTGTATTTGAGGCATGTCTACAGGCTCGTGGGTACGGTGGCGGTTCTTACGCATGCTTAGCTGTTCTCGGCGTTATGTAGTGGGTATTCCCCCATGGGAGGACGTTTGTCGATACCGGACCCGGGATGCTGGTGACTGCGCAACGGATCCTGGCGTCAGGATGAAGAACTATTAGAAGTACAGTAGAAAGTGGATCAGGGACAGGTTGAACTGTTTATCCTCCTCTTTCAGCAAGAATTCCTTAGCATTGATAAGGGACTTCCACGCAACTCTGTGGCCTGTCTCCAGCAGCTCAGTGGCCTGCGGTGCTTCCATCATTTCATCCCTTCCTCCTGGATGGTATTAATTTGCGGCAGATTTGTGTAGAGGTCGTAATAATTTGTAATTTCTCATCTTTCCTTTAACATCATCAAATGGAAATACAAAATCCAAATTACAATTATAAAATCCATACTGGAAAATGTCATATATTCCTCAGTCCTGAAAATTCTACCATGTTGCCCACCATTGAATAATAATTCGGTCCGCATACACCCAACCCTAGGTTTTTGTGTATTGGAGGCCCTCTACTCCTTTTTACACATTTTGCCATTTCACCTATCCTAATCTACATTTTTCTCTTAGTTGTTCTTAACCATTTCTCTTTAACTTTCCCTAAATAATCCCTATATTTCTCCTCTTCTTTTCCCCTTTTACTGACAAAATTTTTCTAATTTCTACTTCGCCCCCCAAATTTTCCCATTTACGTAGCCAAGCCTGCTCTCTCCATATCTTTGTTTGACTACAATATAATATACGATAAAAGTCTGCATTCTCTTCTCCACACAATGGACATTTATCTAACTACCTATCTTGACTTATCTTTCAAATTTTCACTCCTGTTCTCGCCCAAGCAAAACCTTCTCGCCCTAACTCATCACCTGTATCTATATATCCTTCCCTTCCACAGGTTGTTTTTATTTCTCTATGTAACCTCAGGGAGCTTTTGTCAGATGTACTGGCAAAAATGTCTTGTCTGTCAATATCCTATAATCTCAATTTAACTTCTTTCCAAAAGCCTCTATACCCATACTCTGCATTTATCCAAGAATGACCCATACCTATCTGCTTCAACATGTCATTCATTTTATGCCCCCAAGATCCACCCCAGTTACTTCTCCTTTGAATATGAAAACATGCTGTAATTATATTGCCATCTTCCAAGTTAGCGATTCCGTATAATATTTCATTGCCCTTGACAAGATTTTAATTTTAGTAGAATGCCTGCCCAGTTCCAATTGTGCTGCCCCATTAGCTGATGCTATCGGTAATTTCAATATTTATTTACAAAAGAAAATATGCACTCTATCAGTGTTTCTCCAAGCCTCATCTACTCCTCATACCTCTGATCCATGTAACATTCTATTTTCTACTACTGCCGTATAAATCCTCTCCAACCATTTGACATTTATATCTGAAGTTTACTGTAGCATTATTTTATCACCCTCATGGCCTTTTTACCTTTTGCCACAGACATCTTTTTTGTTCCTTCGAACTACCATCTGAACTCAATCTTGACACTAAATAATCAAATTTCCTTACTACCTCTATTTCTCATCTATTAACCTCCCGTTTCACATCCTTACACAATCTATATCCTTTTTTAAGACCATAATCTTGGTTTTTGTTTCATTCATTAGGTCGTATTAAGTGAGGAATCCTATTCCATTCTTTAGCCTTTACTCCTTAATTTTATCTACACACAACTTGTGTAAAAGAAAAATAATTGCCAATCGTAAATAATTCATTCATTTACTTGCTTTAAAAGTGACCGAAACCAGTATAAAATTCATTAGGAGAGCCTTTTGAAAATATCCCACCGCTTTTGTCAATAATCTGAAATTTAAAGTTGGAATAGTAAATGTTAAAACGGTATATCAAAATATATTTTAAACATGGCTGAAATAAGTAGAAAAATTAGTTTAGATGAAGAACTAACTTATCAATTGCAGTATCTAGAATAGTTTTAAGTTCAATTTAGTAGCCGTTGGCTTGCCTGACATTACACAGGGAGATTTTAAACTTCAATCACAAATTAATTCCATTACCTCCTCCTATACTTTATGAAATTGTAATTTCCAATGGTTCTGACTATTACTAATAGCGAATGAAAATTGCACTGATTTTCACAATTAAAGGATGTGAAACGCTGGAGGACAATCGACTTCTTTAGTCTACCCTGGTAGTCTTCTTAGTCATGGAAATGCCGCATTGACCTTTGGCGTTGGAATAATCAACAATGTTAAAGTAATTCTTTACATATTAATAGTGTGTGGAAGTTAAAACCGTCATTAACTGATTCCATAGTTATTTTATAATATAAAAGTTACATAGCTGTCACATAAATCAAAAGTATGAACACATATTGCAAAATAGAGATAAAGCATGCAAATATGAACACTCTCCAAATAAAGCACACCAAGTTTGTGGGCACCGGAAAAAATGATTCTTTCATTTATCAATTAATGTTTACTACATAAAATGTTCTCTATTCGTACAATTATTTAGCACGCCCTGCTAATTAGCCTGATTATATCATATAAAGGATATTAAAGATAATCTTCTTATACGAAAATAATTAAGAATGCTCTATCATTATCGCATACGTATCGTATTGTTTTGCAGATTTTATAAGCTTGGATGAAATATCCGTGGCATTTTCTTGTTTAACATATATTTTCTTTGGAGTAACAGCTACTTTTTACTCTATGGAATTCTCAACGTAAAGATTTTCTGCATGTTCTTTTATATCTCCAATATGCTCGCATTTTAGTAGACGATAAATAATTTTAAGTGTTTTAGTAAGTTCTTTATTGAAATTAGCATATTTATAATGTCCATCAGAAGGAATGGATTTTTTCATGGTATGTTCTTTTATCCAAATGCCTACATGTCAGTTTTCTGGTTTGAAGTTTCAATAAATCTCAAAATATTATAAATATTTCACATTATAATATTCTAATTCCGATTAAAAATGTAATAAGTTTAATAAGTTTAGTAATTAATTAAGTTAGTAACTAAGTTTTAGTTTTTATGAAATTAATAGTATATAGTATATCATCAACGTCGTTTACCCAGTACATTTCTTCTACTCCTTCACATGTTCACAGGCAGCCTTCCAATTTTCTAGAGTAACTTTTAGTGGTGCATTGCGGAAGATCTCAATTACATCTCGTTCTTTGCATGTTACATAATGTTTCATCATATCTGCTTTTATGTGTGCCCATGTTAGCTAAAGGCATTCATCTCTCATTGTTACGGAGGTAAGGTATATCCAATTAATTCAGCTATGGTAGTCTATTGCATACGGTTTGAAGTTATCTTCGTTACTCTTAATTATGTCGTAAAACACCGTTTTTATCCCATATTTCCAAAATTACTATATTTCGGTGTCAATATAAAGCACTGCTGTAAATAACCAAGCCCTTAACTAGTTGGAGCACCTGCCGCTGACTGGTGGAGACCACGCAATGGCAAAATATTTACTAAACTAGGCAACCTTCTCTGTTTTAGGGATGGATAGTGGTAAGTAGGTCGGGTCTTAAGTCAAACCGGATGAACCTTAAATATGCTTATTATTTTGAAAGCCATATTGATTTTAACAGCAAACTTATTCAACTATTGATTGTATTTAATTTAATTTAAGTCTGTAATCAAATACTTAAATTACATATATAGTCTATAAATAAAATACATATATATTAGTTTATTTGTTTTTCTTCTTGACAAAATAAATATAAATATTTAAAGGCTAACTCTCAAAAACAAAAAAAAAATTCATTTAAATCTAACGTAAACAAATGTATTGAAGAACATGACATAAAAATTCCTGCTATAATGCCTAGAAATTTTCATTGTCTTTCATTTTGAAGAATACCGACTATTCAACTAAATTTGAACATCACAGCTTATAAATATCATACAGATGCATCTACCTATAAAAAGTTGTTTCCATAAATAACTAATATATATATATATATATATATATATATATATATATATATATATATATATATATTGTAACTGGGTCTTTCGGGTAGGACCGCGTCTTTGATGTTCCTCTGGTCGACGTTTCGTCCCAACTATGTGGGGCTTCTTCAGGACTTCTTCCCTGACAGTTCCGTAGCAACTGTGTCAGAGAAGAAGTCCTGAAGAAGCCCCACATAGTTGGGACGAAACGTCGACCAGAGGAACATCAAAGACACGGTCCTACCCGGAAGACCCAGTTACAATGGACACCGGCCGCCGAAGCCTACGCACTGAGTTAACTAATATCTACCCTAACCATACATACGTTTACACTGATGCTTCCAAAACGGTTAACGACACTGGATACGCTGTAATTACCCCGGATAAGAAGCTTCAGTTGAAACTTCCTGATCATTATTCCATATTCTCCTGTGAAATTTCTGCACTTAAGCTATCTTTGACATACATAATCCAATCGAGTGAGAATAAATTTCTTATAATTTCTGATTCATTAAGTTCTCTACAAAGTCACAAGGACCGATCAACTGACCTTCAACTGTCAATTAATTGATGGAAATTAATCATTTCTTCAAGCTAGCCGTATATAGGCTAAGGTCTTTGTTAGATAGAGACAACATGAAAAATGCAATGCCATGGCCGGGATTTGAACCACGGATCTCTTGATTTCCGCCCAGTCGCTCTTACTCATTGAGCTACCATGGCCAACTTGCCGTCATGACATTAAATTCTCCATTTGACTCGCATATTTCCCTGGTAGACCATTAGGGGCTCTCGCATTCGAGATACGCCGTTTGTGGCGACTTGCTATCGTAAGTACTTGAGTCCCAGGCTTCATCATTTAACTCTAATTATTTTAGTTAGTTGATGAAAATTAATCATTTCTCCACTCTAGCCGTATATAGGCTAAGGTTTTTGTTAGATAGAGTCAACATCTATAGCGTGACGTTATTCGTGTTATTACTTGTAGTTACCAATAACTTTTAAACAAGCCTTCTACTCTCCGTTTAATGTTTATACATCACAGTATCTAATTATTCAACTTTATGCACAAAATGAAGTACCCGGTGCTGCCCGTGATTTGATGGTTTATCCCGAAACATATAGACTTAGGTTGCTCTTGGCCTTTAGACTTGCGTCACTTTGGAGGCATTTAAAATATTACACATTATATTTAAATAGTTAATTGAAGATTCTCGGGACACTATAAAAATAATATAGTATATAATTAGGAGTGGCGATTTTTCGCAAATGCTATATAGTGCGATAAATTGCGAAATTGACTCAAAAAGCTATATAAATCCGAAATCGAAGATTTTCCCAAGTAATTACTTTTCCCCAATGCTTTTTCTTCTGGAAGCTTTAACAGAAGAGTCTGTAGAACCTTTGCATGTTTAGAAAGTTCACTCTTCAGTGGAAAGCAACCCTTCCTGGTAAATTAGCTTATTGTTCCAACATTGCCCATATTAGATATGTTTCATATCCAAGCGTTTTCAATTGTTTCATCAAAGAATCCCCTCTTACCACGCCTAATGACTGTCATAAATCTATCTTGCTGGCCCCGTAGCTCAGTCGGTAGAGCACCTGCCTGCCGTGCTAGGGGTCCCGGGTTCGATTCCCGGCGGTGGGGGTGGGGATTTTTCTCCGTCCAAGATAATTCCTCATCTTCCCCAGAGTCTGAAAGTATGAATGAGAGCGTGAATGTGTGCGTGATCTAATGATTAAAACCTAACGTTTACCTTCAACGTGTTCCAAAGGAGAACAGCCGCCGATATGACCATTGTAGTTAAAGGCGCATATAAAAAAATCTATCTTCACATCCCAGTTAACGGAAAATTTCAAAACCTGTCTCTGAAAACCATTAGCAACCCTAACCATTAACCACTTTGTCAAAACTGGAAATGGCTTTCTTGCATTCAAGAAAAATGAAAAGTGCTTATATGAAATTTCTTGATGGGTGATCTTCCAGCTGTAGGTGTTTCCTTTCCCCGTGCTTACAATTTTGAATTCATGGTTTAAATCTGTAGAATATGTGAACAAGTATATAGATGCATTAAAATATTTTGTTGAATCTTTGGATGAAAATGCTGGTGGCTGTTAAGCTCAAATACAACAGCGTGGATGCTGAAAGATATTTCAGTAAATATAATTTGATTGTGAGTAACAGAAGGACTCAAATAAAAGAACAGACAATGCTTCCTTTTTTTTCTGCTATTTACGTCCTCCAACGTTAAGTCATATTGGACGGCGAATGAATTGGGTGAAATGATGCTCAAATGAATCCAGGGTCCATGGAGCTTAGAGTTACTCGACATTTGTCTTTCAGGAAAAATGAAAACCCCTGAAAAAACCTTATCCAGGTAAAGATAACAATGCTTTCGTTCATCAGCGTTACTGAATCATAAACTTATGAGTTATGGCGTAGGCTAATTTCGTACAATTTAATTTTTGTACTAGTACTACATTATTATGCATGTATGTTTTTGTGTTATGCAGTGTGTGCTAGTATCAGCTTATTCTATATTTCTGTGTATTACTTTAACCTATATTGATGTAAAATAATGACACTTTATGCAGTTTTAAATCAGTATTTAATATCCTTCCATAAATTTGTTTTATACCTCATATAAATAATATTAGTATTCATCATTTTAATTCAAATTACACTTTTTTTCTTCAAAATGCTATAAAACGCTAAATTGCAAATGTATAAATGCTACAAAATGCTGAATGTAAACATCAAAATACTAAACTTCTGATTTCAAATTGCTAAATATCTCTACCCCTATATAATACATATAATAAATAGTGAGACAATAAGCTTAATGCAAAATAATATACCGCAGTCTGTATGGTAATGATCAACTCTTATTAATATAGCTGTTAATGTTCCACGTTTTCGTTTTTGGATTACCTCGTCGTTACTTTTAAAAAAAAATCTCATTGGGGAAAAAACAATAGAAGCTTAGTATAATCTTCAAAACAGAAGAAAACCAAATTTAACTGTGTTATTACTCCACGTTCGATGTCAGAGAGAGATCAAGTAATTTGTGTTCCTTTGTGGGCCAATTATTATTCGAATATTCATAGAATACTGCGACTAAGTTGACAAGATATACATGGTGTTTTGAATTTTACTAGGTATCACATAAAATTAAATAATTAATTGTACAAAGTGGAGTGTGATTCGAATTCTAAGAGACAGCAATTTTCGCCAGGTGTCAAAGGTTATTTGTGTGAAATTCGGTCGAAATCGTGTAGGTGCTGACGCTTATAAGGAACACACACACACACACACACACACACACACACACACACACACACACACACACACACACACACACACACACACATCTCTCTCTCTCTCTCTCTCTCTCTCTCTCTCTCTCTCTCTCTCATGTATATTAAAATTGTTCTAATACATACGACACTGTTAAAGCTGCAGCAACAAAAAATGTTCATAACTTGAAGAAGAAAAGTGATGTTACCTTGTTTTAAGCTCTTTGGAAGATGATATTGAAGCGGTTTCTTTTTATACTCCGTAAAGATTGTTTGCAGGAAAGTAAATTACAATGTACACAACGGAAAGCCAACATTCTCTTTGACATTATCCGACTTGTCTTGAGGCTGTAGAGCGTTTCACTCTCTGTAGGACCTGCATTCGACGTTCGCTTGTTCCTTCACAGCGATCATGTCTTTTGTATTTCAGGTCAGGTGCATGCATTTAAAATGAGCAGGCTCTCGAGGGAAATGAGTTTGTTCGTGCTTCCGGAGGGAAACAAACACGAGGAGTTACATTGCGTTAAACTTAACCACCTAGCGAGAGCTACTTCGATTCTCGCATTGGATCTCCTGTAATTTAAACAGAGATAAAACACAAATGAACATAAGTTCCAGTAGTTGGTTCTTGTAAAGGAACTATAAGCTTTAAAAGTTAAAAATCCAGATGTACTGCACTCACATAATATTTGCTCTTCCTCTTCTACGAGCATTCGCATAACAGCGCATTCCTTTTAGCGATTTAGTTCTTTTGTATTTGTTTAACATTCTTTAACTGGGCAATTAATGAATGAGATGGGGATATTACGTTCAAATGAGCACTGCGTCCAAAGACCATAAAGTTACACGATATACATCTTTCACGGTGAAGGAAAAACCCGTCAAAAATCATATTTGGGAAGCTCATTCTATCATATATGGCAAGAGAACGGAGGGAACATCTCGCACCTCGACTCAGCGGACCTCTTTTGTAGTTAACATTCCCAGGAAGCAAGGGCTGAGGTGAAGCAACTAAAGGATCGATAGATCGACCAATAGAGACGCGCAGAAGTCCAAATAATTCCAAGTTTGAAGAACCGATCACACCAGTGAACTACTTAGAGAAGACTTCCCTCTGGCAAAACCGGGGCGTACTCGATCTACTGTGTATGACTCAAAGAATCTTGTCATATGGCAAGAGCAGGCAGCTGCGCCATTTGTCCGGCACAGATAGATACCTCACATGTAACAAGAAAGGGAAATCGAAGTGATAAGAAGTGAAAGAGAGACAATTTGTCGTAGAAGTTAAGCCAGTTCAAAATTCTCCTTAACAGCCAGGGGAAACCAGGAAGTACCTATGATCAAAACGGCTAATCCCAGATTTGGAATCTACGGTCTTGAATCCGAGCCTCTCACGTTTACATACAGCAATTTCATAGTTAATAACTCCAAACGCCATTCACATTTGGGACCTCTTGAATGTGAGGTCGCTATCCCGCTCCACAAAAGTGAGCTATCTAGTTCTTATTCAGGGGAGTTGAATCTTCAATACAGCTTTCGCTATGGGTATAAGGACACAATAAATTAAAGCAACTCTTTTTTATAGGGATTTGCAGTAGAAAAACGTACCTGTAAAATAATGGATAATACAAAACAATAACAATATTGTCACCCAATTATCGGAAAGCACGACAAACTGACAGCTGACTGATCGGAGGCATTCAGACCACGTCTACCCATTTATCTCATGTCACTAACTGAGGGGATGATTAGGGAAGTGTCAATGGTCACTGGCCACCTCTTTTCCCTCCCCCGGACGTCTGGAACCTTCAGGATGATTCACTGAACCGCGAGACTTCCAGAAACGGCGATCTTCCCTATATAAGGCCTGCAGTGGACGAGTCAGTCAGTTCTTGGCGAGCAGCCGTGAGGAGCGCCGAGTGAGCGAAGGGACCAGAAGATTGTGTACGTGTATCACAGGAGTTGTACGTAATTGTGAGTGTAGAGTGGACCTGTGACAGACGAATTGGCGAATTGTGATTGTGTGCGCTACGTAATTCTGTGTAATCGGCAAGTGTTCCAACTGTAATTTGGTGGAAATAAAGAACATGCTGAGTTTGTGTAATTGGACTTTTAATTTCACGAACCCACAAAGTCACAGTATTAACAGCACAACAATTTTGGGATAAACTCTGTGCTCTGATATCTAATTTTTTGTGCAGCAAGAGCTTGCCTGGACCTTGTTTAGTAATTATATAAAGTTTATAACGTTGAAGAGGACTTCACAGACTATTCATAGAGAATTTAATTGTATTTTATATGTCATTCAAACATTTAATTAAAACCTTTAGGGCCATTTTTGTAGTGGGTTATAGGGAATATTCTTAAAAAAAATTGACACATTCATGGAAGACATATAAAAATTAGGATTTAAGCACCATTTACTTTTGTTAAATATTTTGTTCACGACACCACACTTAAACACACACATACACAAGGAACATTTTTATAAAATGTGTAGGTATTTGAGGTGAAATGTTCAGTGTCCAAGTTTCTTACTTACAATAGATAAGCAGTAGAAGTGAAGGTAGAAATACATTAGGCAACACCTCAATGGATGTTTTGTGTATACACCCACAGGAGGAACGGATGAGATGCAGCCATCTCAGGAGACGTAAGTGCTCAAAAACGGGCGAGTAAGCGGTAGATATGCGCAGAGTTCTCTATTGGCTTGATTGCCCAGCTGGGAGGCGTCCGGCGGTGATATGCCCAAACCACCGGAGGTTGACTCAGATGTCCCCTTCAGCAGAAAATGGGGAAAGCTCGTCTCGGTATTAAAGGCTTGAATGACCACCATATGACAAAGTCGAGCAGATCAAACTATGGCCTCAGCGCAGTATGTTCGCAGTCAACCAATACGGAGCCCTGGAGTTACTTAATAACATGAAAAGAGGTCGACGAAATGAGAGCAAATGGAGAGAGGAGAGCTATGAAAGAATACACGCTCCGGCATTCGACTTTCCGACCAGAGAAAAATATGAAAAAAACACGTGGTCAGAACGGGCGGTTCCCAGGTATCCAACCCGGAACCTCCCGAACACAAACTTAGTGCGTTTCGGGTGCATCTACCTCGGTTATTGGTCAAAAGTAAAAGATAACACAATGAGTGGCTTGAACAATGCAGTTTACCGAAAGGCTTCAATATTTTGTGAATTATACGTTTCGGATGATTGGGATTTCATTGCGGAGGGGTTTCGGTACGGAGGCCACTATGCTGGGCCCATTGTTCCTAGGTCCCCAAGTGGGGGCACCCCCGGATGAGGCGAAGGAGACAGAGGGCGGCCGACCCAAGGTTCTACGATAGTACAGAGGGCACGTTCCCTACAGTTTACTTGGATATAGAACTCCCCCGACAGGCCAGGACAACGAACTCACTCCCCTACTGCGGAACGGCAACGAGCCCAGCAGCCGAACCCTAATGATCCCAGGCAGACAATCCGAGCCCCAAAGGTCCCTGGCTGGCGGTGCCGGAATGGTCCCAGCAGAGGAGCGGAGACCGGCAACCGACCTACCGGAGGAGGAAATAGTTTTCCTCAGAGCATATCATCCTGCCATGCACCGCCGAGACACCCGCCGACACTTCTACCCTGAAAGAGACCACCAGATGAGAGATGATGTGAAATTATAATGGGGATGAAATGGAGGGAGAGGAAATTTGGTGGATGTAATTAACTTAACCAGCATTCGCCTAGTGACCCGGGAAACCCCCCGAAAAATCCCGTGGGTCAGGTAGGTTGGCCACGGGAATCAAACCCGGGCCTCCCGAATGTGGGCTGCAGACGAAACCGCCTGAGCCATACTGCTCGGTGTTTCGGATGGTACCTGGATCTTTCGTTTGTTGTATTCTTACTCAAAAATCCCTTATAGCACTTAACAATAAATCTAGAGCCTGGTTAAATCCCTTAATCTTAGCTTGTCATCTGTTCCTTGATAGAGCATAGGGTCTGTTTTGAAACGCTTCCGCAAAATGAAATCGGGAAAAGTTAGATATACGCACAGATCCTCGTTCATACTTCCAGACACTGGGGAAGATGGGGAATCATTTAGGTGCCAGGCGTGAATCGAAGCCGGGAGCCCTTGCACAGAAGGCGGGGGCTCTACCAACTGAGCTACGGGGCGAGCCTAATATATTTTCATGACAAACGTATTTTCTGGGAAGCACAGATCCTCGTTCATACTTCCAGACACTGGGGAAGATGGGGTATTATTTAGGTGCCAGGCGTGAATCGAAGCCGGGAGCCCTTGCACAGAAGGCGGGGGCTCTACCAACTGAGCTACGGGGCGAGCCTAATATATTTTCATGACAAACGTATTTTCTGGGAATAGTATCTGAAATCCCCTCTATTTTCGATTAGTTTGCGTAAGAGATAGACAAATATTACTTACACGAAAATGAAGATGCTTTTTTTTTTTCATTTATAAACCCACCTTTAACTTCTATGATCATATCGGCGGCCGTACTCTTCTGGAACATTTCGGTGTTAACTCGTATTCGTTGGGTTTTAATCATTAGATCGCGCACACATTCGCACTCTCATTCATACTTCCAGACTCTGGGGAAGATGAGGAATTATCCTTTTTGGAGTAAAATTCTCACCCCCACCGCCGGCAATCAAACCCGGGGACCTCTAGCAGGCAGGCGCTCTACCTACTGAGCTACAGGGCCAGCCGTAGATGTCTTTAAACACAATTTATGTCAAACTTTTTGTTGAAATTAACCATTTTAGAGACATTTCATGTTATTGGTTTGAATTTTCTAATAACTATATTTTTCTCAAATCGGACGTCATTCCTTTTTATGTTCTGGCTATGCAAACAGAATGGAATATCAAAACCATTTCATAATTATTAGCTCTAAAAGAGCAGTCAAACACCTAAACTTTATATCGTAGAAAAAGAAAGTGTCAAAATTCCGGATGCATTCAAGTACTTTATATTAACTTTAGGGTTACAGTCATAAATTATAAAGCTACTAACTAAATTTCAAGTCTTCTTTCTTCATATTATGATTTGGTTTTCTTTTGTTTTCATGATTTGGTTCTCTTTTGTTTTAACCTTTATAATAACCTTCCTCGGACTGCACATCACTACCCCCATGGAAATATGCAATAAAATCATTTCCACAAACGTTTATCGCCATTAATCTGAGATAGAAGAGTAAAAGTTCTAGAGAATAATATGTACAAGAGTTACTAAAGAAACTCATTTGAGTGCACGCAACGGATTTTTCTGTATTACGATTTTGTCCATCTCTTTATCTCTTCTATAAAAATCAATTAAAATGAACAGGATTACGAAAGTATTGTAAGGAACCAATTTATTATAATAATGAATAATAACAATAATCGTGCGTTGCTTGTTTGTGTGGCTGAATATTAATAATTTAACAGGTGCTGCTTATACCATCAGGAAGGAGATTGAAACTTGAAGATGGTTTCATTTACGTCTTATACTTAGGCACACACAATAATTGCAACATAATTAGCTCTCTCATGATGTAAATAAAATTTACGCTATATCTTTGGATGCATATTATGAACCATTCCGAATTTCACAAAGCGAGCACTTGAAGGACGGCCCTCAGACAGCAATGCAGGCCATGTGGCTTCAGCAAACATGACCTTGGCGTTGTTTACTTTTCGAGTATAGGCGGGGCTAAACGTTGTCTACATGAAGCGAAGGTTACCTTCCACAATCTCATCCTGCAACACAATCTTTTAACTTGACAGTAATCCTCATGAAAATTAGTTGCATCCGCTGTATACACAAATAATAGAAAAGCGACGACATCTTCAACTGAGCAATGAATGAGCATCTCTCTCTGGATTTTCGCTGCTGCATTTAGTAAATATTGCATTACAAGCAGTGGCGGCTGGTGGGTTAAACTATTGGTGGTACACAAATGAAAAATAAAATACAGAGTAGTAATGACTCACCTATTTATACGGATTCTCTGCTGTACTCTCCTTAGACCTGGCGAATCTATCGATAACTTTTGCGTTGAAGTCGCTGATCTACATAACAAAATCTCTTTCAATTGAAAGCATTGTTAATGCTGTCAATCGGTCCTGTGACATTGTGCTCCTAAGGAAAGTTTTTATTCTTTTTAAAGTTGAGAAACAGCATTCTGCTTCAGCGGTACACATTGGCATAGTTAACAGTACTCGGAGGAGTTTGACATATTCGCTGAATGTAGCACATAAATTGTTTTCCTTAATGAAGTCCATCAAGCACAAAGCGCCGGACATTCCACGAAATTCCTCTCGACTGTAAATTACAGTCAGTTCTCTACGAATTTTTGTTCCAATGATAAAAGGAATAGAAATTTTCTGGATGAAACAAAGTTGAGGCTACCAGATGCCCCGTGAAGCTAAATCTGTACTATGCTTCTCTAAGAATGTCACATACTTCAAGAGCTTCTCTTCTTTTCACATAATGATCTTCTATTCTTCTCCTCTTAATTGCATCTTCTTCGTGTTCCTCGATATCCACGCTATTTCTTACCTTTTGCACTTCCCTTTTAAATGCGTTTAGCTGGGCGATGGCAAACGTTGCATTGCAGTCTCGTTTCTGCAGCCGATTGTACAAAATGTCCACATGTGGCATGATCCTTTAGAAGAAAGACAGCCAGAATACAAAATTATAATTTTTTAAAGTGGCCATAAATCCAGAAACCTGAACAAGTGTGGCGTTGTTGTTTAACAGAGCTCTCTTCTGAATAACCTCCATGCATTTAATTAAATTCTCCCTGTGTTCGAAAAGCAGAGCACACAGAAGCTAAGCCTGAAGGTCACGCTATAGCCGTTGCTAAGAGTAGGAGGAGCTAGGTTTATAAACCTCCATTTAAGCAATGTATAAGAAGTCCCTCTCATCTCTTCACCTTCCCGCAACACCCTCAGAGAACCTACATTTGGGCGAAATCTTAGGTTAACTCTTCGCTGCAAAACTGCGGCTCCTACAGCTAATCACTGTTTATTTCGACTCCTGCGGTCATGGGCAGCTACAGACGATAAGCGTAATTGAAACATGTTTATATATAAAACAATGCAAATAAGTACAGCTTTAATGTGCAAAATGCACCTGTTGTACATTCAGAATCAGTGGGCGTAGCGCAAACCTGCAACCTCATGGAGGAACCGCCCCTGATTACAAGCAAACATTCAATATCAGATATCACAGAAAATAACTACAGTCAGCCCAGAAAGTATTCGTACATCACCTGAATGAATAAACAATAGGCGTTGTTGCAACATAATTATTTATGAAACTTAATAAACTTGTAAAATTATACGGTTTGTGTATTCATTTACCTATTCCTATCGTAATTTTGCTGGAAGTTTTCTAGAATCAGTAATTTTATACGGTAATGTTGGATGATACCGTACACTTGGCACAATAAGTATTCGTACACCAAAGGTATCTACAGATACTAAAAAAAGTATCCTCTATTCATCTCACATTGAATATAACAAACACAATCACAAAAATATAGATAGGAAACGAACAATAACTATTTCCTTACATCGGTTGATATCTATATTTAAAAATAAAACACAATTTTGGTTCATATATTGCTTAATTAGTGAACAGCTCCACGTTATTTCAAGTCATGTCCCATTTGATGTCAAACAAGTATTCGTTTAGTAAACAAGATCCCTGGTATGATGCCTCACTGACACACACCCCTTCCCTTTTCCTATGCAGTTGTGTTTCATCTACTGTCGTTAACAGTTCCATCTCTGTTTTCTTTTTTCTTTTTAAATATATTTATTAGATCGGTCAGCAATAATATATGCTTTGCAGATCTGAGAGAACAGATACAAAATAATCACAGAGTAACAACATTGTAGAGGTAGGACAGTGTGCCACATCTTAACTAAAACAAATGTGTTATTGCACTAATATAAATGTGGCACTGAACTAATAAAATGGTATACATACTTCCATAGTGAGAATTTACATAGTAGAACAGAAGAATAGAAAACATAAATTGAAACAGTAGATTATTCAGAAGTGGAAGTGCTATCACTGTAAAGCAGGTCCTCTGGTAGTCGTCACTTCAGTCGCGTTGGCCGGCGACTTCGGACGCCGATGCTATACGTCACAGCTCCTGGGACGTGGCGTAGATTGTAGAAGAAGCGTCGAGCAGTCTGTCGGATGAAATGGTGGAGAGGAAGAAGTCCCAGCTCGTGATGTAGCTGCTGGTTGCGGACAAACCAAGGAGCATTGGTGGCGATTCGCAAGAATCCACTCTGGATGACCTGTAGACGCCTCAGGTGACACGTAGTGGCAGCCCCCCAGACTTGGCAGGCATAAGTAATAAGAGGCCGAACCAGAGATATCTCTGTTTTCAAATCCGTTGTCTGTTATTTAAGTAATATGGGTCGAAAATGTCGTCACACTACAAAAGAAGAGACAGAAATTTGCATCGGGTTATTTAAAAATAGAAAAATATTTTCAATAAATATGAAAAACTATTGGAAGACCAATCAGTACCGTGAAGACTATTATACACAGGTTTGTTCAGAACAAAACTTACGAAAATCAATCAAGAAGTGGTCGTCCTACAGTTATGGCAGTTACTTAGAGAAGTCAAGAAAAATCCTAAACTAAGTGCTCCAAAACTTGCGATTGCAGTTCAAACACACACAGGAAAATCCGTTTCAGCACAAACTATAAGAAACGTGCTTTATGAAGCTGAGTATGGAGGCCGAACAGCCCGTAGAAAACCTTACATCAGTAAAATCAACAGATAGAAGCGAGTTCTTTTGCAAAAGAACATAAATACTTCTGGAAGAAGGTTGTATTTACTGATGAGAGTCAATTTGAGCTCTTTGAGACAAAAGAGCGAGTAATAGTGTGGAGAAAAAATAATTATGAGCTTGAGGAAAAAAATATAACAGCTTCAGTTAAACATGGAGGCGGTTCAGTACTTGTCTGGGTCTGCACGAGTGTAAATGGTGTGAAGGATTTGTGTTTTATTGATGGAATTATAAACCATAAGATTCATATAAACATCCTAAAAACACATCTCTCCAGAAATGTGAATAATATGCGGCTTTCTGAGGATTATATTTTCATACAAGATAATGATATAAAACACACAGCTCTAGATGCAAGGCTATGATTGTTTTTATAATACTCCACGAAGGATGCCGACACCACCGCAATCCCCAGACATGAATCCAATATAGAATTTGTGGAGTGCACTGGTCAAAAATATTAGGCATCATATCTAATGTAAAGGGTCTAAAGAAATCTGTACTAGAGTAATGGCGTAAAATTACAGTAGAAACAACACAATCGTTGGTGAAATCCATGCCAAGAAGAATGCAAGAGATTATAAAGAGGAATGGAGGGCCTACTAAGTACTAAGTGTGACATTCTACACCATTTTCAGTATGCAGACGAATACTTATTTTGTTTCCTATATTGCATATCTTTACTTTTGAATGTTTAACTATGTTTATATGAATATATATTATATGTTGCTTTACTGTATTGTCTTTTTCACTAATCAATAAATAAGACAGTGTCCCTACTGTACTTTATACTGATGATTTTCCACTATCCATACATCCTTAAACATAAACCACATGCACTAGACGAATACTTTTTGGAGCAACTGTAACTGTTTCAAGCAAGTGGTCTGCACACACCAGTCTGACATCGAACACAGTAGGTTGCAGAAGAGGGAAGAAACTACGCCAGCAGAGAGAAAAATAATAATTAAGCTACAGGATGAATTCAAAATATTTTCAGAGATATCTCAGATAGCGGGGAGAGCAGTCAACCATTCAATCCAACATTGAAAGAGTAGGAATAAGAAAACTGTTCAAAATACTTCCCAGAGTGGTCGACCTAAAAGTCCTCAAGGTTAGAGATGAAAGCCGCATTCTTCGCTGCATTAAAAAACATCCACAAATGACTGCTCTTCAGATTGTTGCTGAGTTACAGAAGGCAGGAATTAATGTTTCAGCAAGCACTGTGGGAGCTCTTTACAATAAGAAAGGGCACAACGGCAGAGTAGCGCGTAACAATTTCTATGTCAGCCCACAGAACAGGAAAAAATACCTAGAATTCGCTCGTAAATACCGGGATAAGGGTGTGACTTCTGGAAAAAAAGTTGTATGGACAGATGAGAGTCTGTTCAAGGTATTCAGTGCGGATCACAGTCGCAAAGTATGGAGGGAAAAAAAATGGAGCTGGAGCCAAAAATTCTTGTTTGCACAGTAAAGCATGGCGGAGGATCCATCCTTGTCTGGGGTTCTATATGCACATCAGGTGTCGGCAATCTGCAAGTTATCGAGGGAATAATGGATCAAAGGAAGTACATGGGCATTCTTAAGTAAAAGTTGCATGCAATTGTGGAGTAAATGGGCCTGCAAGAAGACTTATTTTTTTAATTTATGTCCTTCAACGTTAAGTCATATCGCACGATGAATGGAATGGGTGAAATGATCCTCAAATGAGCCCGGGGTCCATAAAGCTTAGAGTTAACCGACATTCGTCCTTCAGGATAAGGGAAAACCCTGAAAAACATTATCAAGGTAACTCACCCTGACCGAGATTCGAACTCGGGACCTCTTGAGCGTGAGGCAGACATGCTACCACCATGCTACCAAGGTGGCTGCAAGAAGACTGGATGCTTATGCAGGATAATGATCGAAAACATACTGTGCTCAGTGTGAGTTACCTGGAAAAGGTTTTCCCCGGGGTTTTCCATTATCCTGAAAGATGAATGCCGGGTAACTCTAAGCTCCATGGGCTCCAGGCTCATTTGAGCATCATTTCACCCATTCCATTCATCGTCCGATATGACTTAACGTTGGAGGACGTAAATTACACCAAAAAACCTCCCCAATCTCCAGATATTAATCCTATTGAACGAGTGTGAAGTATCCTCAGAAAACATGTGAAAAAAGGGCAATTTCCAACAAAGAAACACTGAAAACTGCTCTTTCGGAAGAATGGAACCGAATACCAAAGGCGGGGGTTAAACCCTGTCCATTCCTTACCAAGGAGACAACAGGCTATAAATAAAGCTAAGAGGCACCCAACAAAGTACTGAATAACAACATTTTTGTTGTATTGTGCATTGATTTTGTGAGTGTAGGAATATCTTGTGCCCCAAAAATTTGGAGGTTAATTTTATTTTTATATAAGTGCCAGTTTGTTGGTACATTGTTGCTATTTTGTTAAAAAATTATTTTGAGAGTGCCTTCATTTGAGTCAGTAAGCTTTAATTTATCATTTAAATACTCACCATAATATTAATTTTTCTTAAAGTTTTAGTGGTGTACGAATACTTTCTCTTCTGACGGTAGGTTTTGGACCCTATGAATCTAGGAAAACCATTTTTAGAAAATGTCTGTGTGTGCGCGCGCACTCCTGTGCTATGAACAGCACAGAAACGAAAACTTGCTTAAATACCAAACTTGGAATTTAAGTCCAGCACCTTCCACCATATCCTTCCATACCAAACTACTTTTTGTATGGAAAAATTTGTAAACGTTTTGATACTTTCAATTTGATCGGAATAAATATTTCTAGAATTCTTTTATTCACAGTTTCGACGTCTTCGACACGAAATGCAAATGTGAAGCAAGTATACTGGCTTTGAGACTCCATATTTTTGCGGGATATTAGGATAAACTAAAAATGGTGACTCGAACTTCAAAAGAAAGACTATGATAAATACGCTGCAAATTAAAATCAAAAGTAGCGTATATCTCAGAAGGGGTTAAAGTTTTAAAAAGCAATTGATGAATGAATGAAATTGTAGCTATAAGGCTAAATTCCGAATTACTTAAAGTTGAAATTTAAATCAAACCGCTAGGAGACACTTTTGAGAGAATAAACAAATACAGACAGTTTGAGATGGGAGATTATTTGAAAATCTTGTAATGTGTGCCTGGAAAATGCATTTTAGAGATAGTTA